>OAMR01000239.1:147578-149358 GCA_900205405.1 Echinochloa crus-galli | reverse complement strand
ATCTGATGTGTATAAGAGACAGCCCCCTGCTCCGCTTGCGGCCCAGCCCGGCGGCCTGCTTCGCTTCCTCCCGGCCTGCTCGCCCTCCCACTCCCGCAGCAGCCCGCGCTCCCCACTTGCGGCCCAGTCCGGCCCAGCAGCACGGCCTGCAGCACCGCCCGCACTCCCGCCGCTGACACGCGGGACCCGCGTGTCAGACCCCTCTCCTACCTCCCGACCGAGTCCGTCACGGCCCCGAGCCGGAGTCGGGCACGGCCACGGCGCGCACGCCGAGGACCACCGGGATTCTTCCCCCGGCCGCTCCATAAAAGCCGCGCCGCCCTTGAAGCCCGACCACCTGCCCCCTAATCCCAACCCTAGCCGAGCTCGCAGCGCCGCCATAGTCGCCGCCGCCTCCGAGCTTGCCGCCGCCGTCGTTCTCGCCGTCCGCCGTCGTTCTCCCTCGGCCGACAGCCCCAGGACCGTCGCGTGGAGGTGAGGAACCTCCCGAGCCCCTCCTTGCTCTCTTTCTCCCTCTGTCGCATGCTCGCCGCCATCGCCCGAGTGCCACCGCCGCCATTGCTCGTCGCGCGCTACCTCCGTCGCACCGTCGCCGTCGTGAACCCCTCTGACGAACTCGCCACGTCGCCCCGAATCTGTAGCACCAATCCCCGCCCCAAACCGAGCCCCCTAGCTCGTTTCCGAGTCTCGCCGGCGATGCGCCACCGCCGCCGCCCAGCGCCGCCGCCGACTTCCCCCTCCCCTGGATCTAATCCCCGCCGTCCAAACCAAATCCAGCGGCCCAGATTGAACCCAGCCGAATCAAACCCGAGTCAATACCGGTCAATCCCCGGTCAACCATGGCCGTTTTGCAAAAGAGCCCCTGACCTTTTTCAAAATTAACCCGCGGTCCAGATCTATTCAAAAATAATTAGATTTAAGTCCTGATTTTTACAGAAAGGCTCAAAGTAAGGCTAGACACGGTTGTACTGCTTTAGTACTTTTAGTTGGTTCGTTTTAGCATTAAACAAATTACTACCAGTGTATGAATCCCAGTTGCAACCCAATTAATAAAACGAGAATCACACTAATCGGAGCTAAAACGGGAAAGATATGGCTTTTCTAAGGTTTAGGGACTTGCTGGCAAGATTTAAAATGTTTCAGGGGCTTATTTGCAAAAATTCAGGGGCTAAAACATAATTACGCATTAAAACCCGAGGGCAAACGCGCAAAATGTCCAGGGCTGCACTTCGGGGTGTAAAAACAGGGAAACTCGGGGGTTAAAGCACGAAGCAGGGGCACATTTGTAAATAGTTTTGAAAAGGTTCGGACAGCGGGTTGATTTTCAGGAAGTCGGGGGCTCTTTTGAAAAACTACCGGCGCTGACCGGTATGCTGGAGATTTGACTCGGGTAGGGGCTCGAGGTGGCTAAACCTCTTAAACCACACTTCCGAGGTGTGATCGCATAGGGACGCTACAGGGCTTTTCACAAGACACCCTAACAATACAGTAGCCGCTATGGTAATACAAGGTGGTGAGACTCTAGGCACCGAGATTGACTTACGCTCATGTAGCGACATGAGGGGGTCAATGGCGTCCATGCGCAGCAAAGAATAACAACAACAAAATAAATAGCGCCAACGTGTAGAACCCCCGTCATACGGAAGTTCCCACACGGGACTGTGCCTCACGGGGACATAGCCAACGGATACTCCGTCCTCGGTGGATCAAACCATACTCTCACCCATGCTTCCCATAACGCCGTCGGTCTGTCGGTAACTACTGTTAAAATAGAGCCGTA
>OAMR01000239.1:135078-137578 GCA_900205405.1 Echinochloa crus-galli | reverse complement strand
CGTTCGTTCCCGCGCTCCATGGACCTTCGAAGTAGACTCGATGTGCCTAGCACGGCGAGATGCTTTGGACTGCTTGGCCGTCGTGCTATGCTGGCGCATGAGATGTGTTGGACCTGTGACTGTCGGGAGGCCCCCCGCCCTTGTGCGGCCGACTCTCGGCGCCTGTGTCCTTTCAGTTGTGTGGGCATATGCCTACGCCCCTGACGAGTGCTTGCGTGCTGCTACCCGTTCATCGGGAAGTTGCATTCGCTACATGTTGCCTTTGTTGCGTGCACCTTTCGGAGCGCTTCGGCTATGTAGCACGAGTGGCGTTGCCTCGTGGTACCAGCCTAATAGGCTTGCGCCACCAAGGCTGCCTCGCTTGTGCAATCGGTCTCGGATAACGCTGACGGTATAGGACGATGCTGCTTCGGCGCCTCATTCCTTTGAAACTCGGTCCCTTCAGAACAACGACGGTTGGCCCGGCTGAAGCTTCATGCAGAAGCCGACGTTGGCTTGTCGAGGAGGACATGTGTCACACCCAAAAATTTTCGAATTTTGGGCTGTGAACTTTTTTTAACATAATTAATACAACTATTTTCTAAGTTTTCTAAAAATTTCCAAGCTTTATATAATTTACAGGAAATTTATAATAAAAATAAAATAAAATATTTACAAAAGGTAAATAAAAATACTCTGTATATTGCATTCATGCTGCTGCATTGAGTTTTGATTGTGTGTGGTTCGAATTGGAATTCAAATCCAGTTTAAATTCGAGTTTGAATCGCGTTGTTTCGAGCTATGGAAAAGTTGTTTGAACCGGAGTTCGTTTATGCCGCCTGGACTCTTCCCCCGACCTGCTTTCCCTTCCTTCTCTCTTTTCCCCCGAAAGCACACCGTTTCGCTTGGCCCATCAGCCGCATCGGCCCAGCCTTCTGCCCGACCCAGCTCTGCCCCCACTTTCGGCCCGTCGCGGCCCAACCCGCGCGCCAGCGCCGCCGCCTTCGGCGTGCGTGCCACGGCCGACTCGGCGTTTGTGCCACCTCGGCGTCCGACTACAGCCGCACCCCCCTCAGCCCTACATAGCACGCCCACCGCCGCCGCCCTCAGCACCCCATCACCGCCGGCGCTCCCTCCTCCCCTGCTTGGCTCCCTGCGTCGCACAGCGCCGCCGCCGGAGTCGAGATCCGCCGCCCGCCATTGCCGGTGTACCCGCCGCCTCGGTCGACGCCGGACGAAGCCGAGACCGCCCTGAGCTTCTCCGCACCAAGCCGAAGCATCGCCAAAGCCTCTCGTCGCCATCCCGTCGCCGGAGAGTCTCCCCGCGATAGCCCCTCACCGTCGGCTTCCCCTTTCGTAGCTGGCCAAATCCCGGCCATCATTTCCCTCGGTGAGCACCTCCCCATGACCCCTGCGACCTCCTCTACCTCTTTCGCTAGCTATCTGCCGCCCTAGACCACTTTAGCGCTGGCAAACAGGGGCGCTCAGGAGCGCCAGCAAGCGCCTCTGCCGTTCCAAGGAAGGAGATGACCAATTCGCGTTTGGGTCCTTGAGAAATCACGTAATTTTAGATCTATTTCTTGTGTCTTGCGTCTTTCACGGAAAACCCCCTGGAACTATTAGACTTCTACACATAAACCCAGCCCGAGCTATTTTATAGATCTAACCCCGAGGTTTCCCCTATTCCCAGCGACTGATCACTGAGTCTACGAAATCTTGCAAACTAACCCCTGCCGGCTACAGTTAATTACGCATAGGTCCTTTGAACCTTGTTTTGCACATAAAATCCATGTTTTAAATCCGATTCAACACGTTCTTGTTGCGTTAGCTTCATATCAACTTAAACTATGATCTAGTACTGTTATTTACCATGTGACGTATTTCTGAATTTTTTTTAATATTAAGTTGATTAAATTCTATCTAAATGTCTCTTCTTAATTAAAATCTAATTAAGGTTATACGGTTTTTCATATTAATGTTAACATGATTAATATTTATTTAATAAATTTCTGAATAAAATATAATTAAGTTCTATCTCGGTTCTTGTAAAATGAAATTAATTTGATTAATGTTTACTTAACTAGCTCTTTCTAATTAAAAGCAACTTAGAACTAAACTCCGGCTTTTCATAAATAAATGTTAACATTGATTAATATTAACATAAATGTGTTTTTGACTATAATGTTGATTTAGGCAACACGGTAAACCTTCTGATAGTCGTATCTTTTCAACCGTTGCTCCGTTTTCAGCGATCCTTGCGCTCACGTGACCATGGAACCGTGCCCTATCCTTTAGTGCGCTCTTTTAAAAGCTTTTCATTTCATTGGTGTACTGTTCTTAGTTGTACTTTTTTGTTTGCTTGTATGTCTGCACCGTTGCTTGCTTCGAGTAGAAGGAGCAAGGTTCGAGACTCGGAAGATTAAGGGCAAGAGCGAGAGCAAGAGCAAGAGTTCAAGATTCTAAGCAGCTAGCATTTGGATAAAGGCAAGTATAGCACGGACAATCCTTGCTACCTAAACAC
>OAMR01000239.1:118270-130394 GCA_900205405.1 Echinochloa crus-galli | reverse complement strand
ATTAACCCTCGAACGACTGACTTGCCTTAGAAGGTGTGCCACTATTTCCCAACTGGGGAATCCTACGGACCGGAACTAACGTGATGGGCTACAAAGACCGGAAGGGCTGTCACCACCTTACGGCTACCACCTCCGTTGCGACGGGTAGATTCTAATGTTACTGGCAAGTCTAGGAACCACTCCTACACTAGTCAATAACTACTTATCTCCTATAGCAAGATAAGCACCCAAGCTAAGCAACCAGTATACATTTATACCAATCAACTAAGCATTGAATGAAGAACCAGCAAGCATATAAAAGTAAGAACTGAATGCTCAATTAATCAGAGAGAGATACAAGAGTTACCAGACATGACCCGGATGTCACTCGAAGCAGAGCCGCATCCGTAGAGGTACAGCTGGAAGAGGGGCCGACACTTCTTCGTTTTAGCTCCGATTTGAGTGATTTTCGCGCTCACGTGTTCGTAGCGAAGCGTAGATTAGTTTTTCAGCCTTCTTTTGTTCTGTTTTTATTGTTTGGTGTACTGTTCTAATAGATTAATATTGTTTGCATGTACTGGCTTGTATGGATGCTTGTGTGTTGATGTATGAGTCCAGTCGGTGAGCCGTACGCGTTTGAGTTCGAGGGTTACGAGGAGCAGGACCAACAGCAGCAGCAAGAGCAACAGCAGCGTTTGGACTAAGGCAAGTACAGCACGGACAATCCTTGCTACCTAAACACACCTTTACACTATTTATTGCATATGCATGTGTCTAAATTGTTCCTGTTAAGGTTATTCCTAGCTTTGTTTATCCTATACCTTGATTACCTTGGATTATTGCATTTGGGTAGAGCTTTGCTAGGCGCAGCTACTGTCACCTTTGCTGAACTGTTAATCTTGATATAATTGTCCACTTCAACTTTAATGTTAAAAGATTGCTTTTTAGCAACATGAATCACGGAGCTAGGGTGTACGCTTCGTGCTTGGCCCTAGTGTCTCTCCGTAAGGACTGGTTCTTAAAGCGGCAACCCAGGAACCTGTCGCCACCGCTGGAACTATAATGGCTCTGGTCTTGGAAGAGTAGCTTGTATGTCTCTAGCTTGCCAGTGGTTACCGACGGGCCGGCGGCGTTATAGGAAGTAAGGTGCTGGGTATGGTTTTTGATCCACCGAGGACGGTAGCCCCGTCGGCTATGTCTCGTTAGACAATGTCCCGTGTTGGTTGCCTCAGGGGGGGAGAGCTCCACACGTTGCGCCTGTTCGGCCGCGTTGCCCCGTGCTCTGGATTGCCATTGACCCTCCTACTGGTGCGCTCTGGGAGTCAGTCAATCTCGGTGCCTCGGACCTTACCGCCTTATTGTACTGTAGCGGCCACTGTCTTGTTACGGTGTCTTGTGAAAAGCCTCGTAGCGTCCCTATGCAGTCACACCTTGGAAGTGTTGATGTGCGTGGTTGGGTGCAAAGTTCCTTTGAACTTTTACGCGACTGGTGGGTAAAGGGTGAAACCTCTACAGAGTGTACAATATATCATGATAGCCTTGCTCAGGGTCACGAGCAGCCTGGATCCTTTTTGATTAGAAGCTGATGCTTATTACTATTTAATATTCACTTCTACTATATTAATTGGGTTTTCAACTTGGATTCCTATTATCGTAGTAATTTGGATTATGCTAAAATGAATCAACTAAAAATGCTAATGCAGTTCAACTGTGTCAAGCCTTTCTTTTAAGCCATCATACACTGTGCTATACTTGCTAAGTAAGACAATTACTTACGCTTGCCTTTATTCAACAAAATCCCAGATGGGTACCAGATGGAGTGAATGAGACAACTACTGAGTTTCGTGAGGATTTCCATATTTCTGAGCTGAGGTCAACCAGTCGGCGTCCCTGTGGACTTGAGGCTCTACCTCTCAAGTTATTAAATAGACTTCCGCTGTGTATGTGCTAAACTCTGATGTAAACTTACTTTATTCGAGCATATGTACTCTGTTTTACCATATTTGTAAGCTGTATGTTCTGTGGACATCCTGGGCACACATACAGTAGCATTCGAGTTTCTGTGTAAATCCAGGTGTGATAGATTGGTATTAGAGCTATGTTGACTGTAGGACCGCAGCCTAGATAGTACTGGCCATCCATTAAGATTCATTTTGCCATATAACCCTTGCTTTCTCTATCCTTGAGATTTTGATTCATAAAAAGTGCTATTCTTGAGCACTTTCCTCCTTGACAATTTCTCTTTGGTCATTATATCCTTGGATGTTTTATCCACTCCTTGATAATTTACTTCTCATCCTTGACTTCTGATTATTTACCTCCACCTTGTATTGATTGCTATTTTTCAATTATTGTGTATTTAACTCCTCCTTGTTGTTTTACCTTGATCGCTTATCCCGCCCCTTGAAATTTTCTATTACTATTGTGAGTACCCCTGTTTACTCACTCGTTCCTTGATACTATTTCCACTTCTCTCCTCCTTGTTCTTCAAGTATTGTCACTTTGGATTCATTCCTTGGCTTTTAAATCTCAAAGTGTCCTTTCGACCTTTATCCCAAAAAACTTAGATTGTCTATATGGTCCCGATGTATGCCCAAGTCACTTGAAGAATTAAGATACTAGTCTACATCAAGAAGTTCAAGCTTGAGCGACTTCAGAGTACAAGACGACGCCACACTCGCTGCCGCTACAACCAAGAAGTTGGGCTCTACACTAGACGAGTTCAAGGATGTTAGCATGAAGAAGACCGAAGTGATAACCTATATTTAGGTGGATTCCCTAAACCCTTACTGACAACGTCTAGCTTCGATCAAATTCTTGTGTGGCTAACTTTGGTTGAGTATGCTTGTAATTCCTGTCCTTGTGTCTCTGATTGATTCGCTTCTTTGTAATGATTGTCTGGTTGGATTCTCTCTATTTTCCTCGTATCTCCTTGTTTTTCTTGCTATCTTTTCCTCATGAAGCAAGTGGAGAACATCAAGAAGGAAGACCGAAGGCGATCATCGTAATGTAGAAACGAAGCTACAGGAGATTTATAGTAGAAGCTTCACAACTATATCAACATAGAAGGTGGAGAAGCATGGTGATCCAACTCCAGAAGATCTTTGTTTTCAGAATCCTGTTGTAAGGCCTCCTCCTTGCTCCTATTCCTTGCGAATCTCGGGACGAGATTCAGTTTAAGGGGGGTAGTTTGTCACACCCCAAAATTTTTGAATTTTGGGCTGTGAATTTTTTTAACATAATTAATACAACTATTTTCTAAGTTTTCTAAAAATTTCCAAGCTTTATTTAATTTACAGGAAATTTATAATAAAAATAAAATAAAATATTTACAAAAGGTAAATAAAAATACTCTATATGTTGCATTCATGCTGCTGCATTGAGTTTTGATTTTGTGTTGTTCGAAATGGAATTTAAATCCAGTTTAAATTCGAGTTTGATTCGCGTTGTTTCGAGCTGTGGAAAAGTTGTTTGAACCAGAGTTCGTTTATGCCCCCTGGACTCTTCCCCCGACCTGCTTTCCCTTCCTTCACTCTTTTCCCCCGAAAGCGCACCGCTCCACTTGGCCCATCAGCCGCCTCGGCCCAGCCTTCCGCCTGACCCAGCTCTGCCCCCACTTTCGGCCCGTCGCGGCCCAACCCACGCGTCAGCGCCGCGCGCCAGCGCCGCCGCCCTCGGCGTGCGTGCCACGACCGAATCGGCGTTTCTGCCGTGCCACCTCGGCGTCTGACTACAGCCGCACCCCCCCAGCCGTACATAGCACGCCGACCGCCGCTGCCCTCAGCACCCCATCACCACTGGCGCTCCCTCCTTCCCCGCTTGGCTCCCTGCGTCGCACAGCGCCGCCGCCGGAGTCGAGATCCGCCGCCCGCCATTGCCGGTGTACCCGCCGCCTCGGTCGACGCCGGACAAAGCCGAGACCGCCCTGAGCATCTCCGCACCAAGCCGAAGCCTCGCCGAAGCCTCTCGTCGCCATCCCGTCGCTGGAGAGTCTCCCCGCGGTAGCCCCTCGCCGCCAGCTTCCCCTTTCGTCGCCGGCCAAATCCCGGCCATCATTTCCCTCGGTGAGCACCTCCCCATGACCCCTGCGACCTCCTCTACCTCTTTCGCTAGCTATCTGCCGCCCTAGGCCACTTTAGCGCCGGCGAACAGGGCCGCTCAGGAGCGCCAGCAAGCGCCTCTGCCGTTCCAAGGAAGGAGATGACCTATTCGCGTTTGGGTCCCTGAGAAATCATGTAATTTTAGATCTAGTTCTTGTGTCTTGCGTCTTTCACGGAAAACCCCCTGGAACTATTAGACTTCTGCACATAAACCTAGCCCGAGCTCTTTTATAGATCTAAACCCGAGGTTTCCCCTATTCCCAGCGACTGATCACTGAGTCTACGAAATCTTGCAAACTAACCCCTGCCGGCTACAGTTAATTACGCATAGGTCCTTTGAACCATGTTTTGCACATAAAATCCACGTTTTAAATCCGATTCAACCCGTTCTTGTTGCGTTAGCTTCATATCAACTTAAACTATGATCTAGTACTGTTATTTACCATGTGACGTATTTCTGAATTTTTTTTAATATTAAGTTGTTTAAATTCTATCTAAATGTCTCTTCTTAATTAAAATCTAATTAAGGTTATACGGTTTTTCATATTAATGTTTACATGATTAATATTTATTTAATAAATTTCTGAATAAAATATAATTAAGTTCTATCTCGGTTCTTGTAAAATGAAATTAATTTGATTAATGTTTACTTAACTAGCTCTTTCTAATTAAAAGCAACTTAGAACTAAACTCCGGCTTTTCATAAATAAATGTTAACATTGATTAATATTAACATAAATGTGTTTTTGACTATAATGTTGATTTAGGCAACACGGTTCATAAAGTTAATCGATTAGATGCTCTCACATATTTTATTTCAAATTAATATTTAATTTGATATAATTTATACATAAACAATTAAAATTACAAATAAAATGTGATTAAGTTTCACCTTGATTTTACAAATTCAAATAGAATTATTTGAAATAATCTCTACATATGATTTTGTTCAATTAAAATCAATCAAGCATATAGTTGTTGCTTAATAATACAAACCTTCTGATACTCGTATCTTTTCAACCATTGCTCCGTTTTCAGCGATCCTTGCGCTCACGTGACCATGGAACCGAGCCCTATCCTTTAGTGCGCTCTTTTAAAAGCTTTTCTTTTGATTGGTGTACTGTTCTTAGTTGTACTTGTTTGTTTGCTTGTATGTCTGCGCCGTTGCTTGCTTCGAGTAGAAGGAGCGAGGTTCGAGACTCGGAATATTAAGTGCAAGAGCGAGAGCAAGGGCAAGAGTTCAAGATTCTAAGCAGCTAGCATTTGGATAAAGGCAAGTTATAGCACGGACAATCCTTGCTACCTACACACCCTTAATACATTATTTACTGCATACGCATGTGTCTAAATTGTTACCCCTTTAAGGTTGTACCTAGCTTTGTTTATCCTATACCTTGATTACCTTGGGTTATTGCATATGGGTAAAAGTTTGCTAGGCGCAACTACTGTCACCTTTGCTCAACTGTTAATCTTGATATAATGGTCCACTTCAACTTTAGTGTTAAAAGATTGCTTTTTAGCAACATGAATCAGGGAGATAGGGTGTACGCTTCGTGCTTGGCCCTAGTGTCTCTCCGTAAGGACTGGTTTTTAAAGCGGCAAGAACCTGTCGCCACCGCAGGAACTATAATGGCTCTGGTCTTGGAAGAGTAGCTTGTACGTCTCTAGCTTGCTAGTGGTTACCGACGGGCCAACGGCGTTATAGGAAGTAAGGTGCTGGGTATGGTTTTTGATCCACCGAGGACGGTAGCCCCGTCGGCTATGTCTCGTTAGACACAGTCCCGTGTTGGGAGCCCCTGAGCGGGAGCTCCACACGTCGCGCCTTGCTTGGCATGCGTGCCTGTGCTCTGGACGCCATTTACCCCCTTATGTTGCGCCATGAGGAGTCAGTCAATCTCGGTGCCTCGGACTTTACCGCCTTATTGTACTGTAGCGGCCACTGTCTTGTTAGGGTGTCGTGTGAAAAGCCTCGTAGCGTCCCTATGCAGTCAAACCTTGGAAGTGTTGATGTGCGTGGTTGGGTGCAAAGTTCCTTTGAACTTTTACGCGACTGGTGGGTAAAGGGTGAAACCTCTGCAGAGTGTACAATCTATCATGATAGCCTTGCTCAGGGTCTCGAGCGGCCTGGATCCTTTTTGATTAGAAGCTGATGCTTATTACAATTTAATGTTCACTTCTACTATATTAATTGGGTTTTCAACTAGGATTCCTATTATCGTAGTAATTTTGATTATGCTAAAATGAATCAACTAAAAATGCTAATGCAGTTCAGCCGTGTCAAGCCTTTCTTTTAAGCCTTCATACACCGTGCTATACTTGCTAAGTAAGACAATTACATACGCTTCCCTTTATTCAACAAAATCCCAGATGGGTACCAGATGAAGTGAATGAGACAGCTACTGAGTTTCCTGAGGATTTCCATACTTCTGAGCTGAGGTCAACCAGTCGGCGTCCCTGTGGACTTGAGGCTCTACCTGTCAATTTATTAAATAGAGTTCCGCTGTGTATGTACTAAACTCTGATGTAAACTTACTTTATTCGAGCATATGTACTCTGTTTTACCATATTTGTAAGCTGTATGTGTTCTGTGGACATCCTGGGCACACATACAGTAGCATTCAAATTTCTGTGTAAATCCGGGTGTGACAACACACTGCATCCCCCTCCGCTTCTTGCTGCCCTGCAGGCCCAGGCTGTCAGGCTCGTCCCCTTCCTCTCACCAAGACCGAGCCGGACTCGAGCTCAACACCAGCCGCGCCTCGGCCCGCACCCTAGCTGTCACACCCGGTGCCTCAGACAAGGATATGTGTGCCTGACATGGCCCTGTTTACTCACTCGTTCCTTGATACTATTTCCACTTCTCTCCTCCTTGTTCTTCAAGTATTGTCACTTTGGATTCATTCCTTGGCTTTTAAATCTCAAAGTGTCCTTTCGACCTTTATCCCAAAAAACTTAGATTGTCTATATGGTCCCGATGTATGCCCAAGTCACTTGAAGAATTAAGATACTAGTCTACATCAAGAAGTTCAAGCTTGAGCGACTTCAGAGTACAAGACGACGCCACACTCGCTGCCGCTACAACCAGGAAGTGGGGCTCCACACTAGACGAGTTCAAGGATGTTAGCATGAAGAAGACCGAAGAGATAACCTATATTTAGGTGGATTCCCTAAACCCTTACTGACAACGTCTAGCTTCGATCAAATTCTTGTGTGGCTAACTTTGGTTGAGTATGCTTGTAATTCCTGTCCTTGTGTCTCTGATTGATTCGCTTCTTTGTAATGATTGTCTGGTTGGATTCTCTCTATTTTCCTCGCATCTCCTTGTTTTTCTTGCTATCTTTTCCTCAAGAAGGAAGACCGAAGGCGATCATCGTAATGTAGAAACGAAGCTAAAGGAGATTTATAGTAGAAGCTTCACAACTATATCAACATAGAAGGTGGAGAAGCATGGTGATCCAACTCCAGAAGATCTTTGTTTTCAGAATCCTGTTGTTCCGCCTCCTCCTTGCTCCTATTCCTTGCGAATCTCGGGACGAGATTCAGTTTAAGGGGGGTAGTTTGTCACACCCCAAAATTTTTGAATTTTGGGCTGTGAATTTTTTTTAACATAATTAATACAACTATTTTCTAAGTTTTCTAAAAATTTCCAAGCTTTATTAAATTTACAGGAAAATTATAATAAAAATAAAATAAAATATTTACAAAAGGTAAATAAAAATACTCTGTATGTTGCATTCATGCTGCTGCATTGAGTATTGATTGTGTGTGGTTCGAATTGGAATTTAAATCCAGTTTAAATTCGAGTTTGAATCGCGTTGTTTCGAGCTGTGGAAAAGTTGTTTGAACTGGAGTTCGTTTATGCCCCCTGGACTCTTCCCCCGACCTGCTTTCCCTTCCTTCTGTGTTTTCCCCCGAAAGCGCACCGCTAAGCTTGGCCCATCAGCCGCCTCGGCCCAGCCTTCCACCCGACCCAGCTCTGCCCCCACTTTCGGCCCGTCGCGGCCCAACCCGCGCGCCAGCGCCGCCGCCCTCGGCGTGCGTGCCACGGCCGACTTGGCGTTTCTGCCACCTCGACGTCCGACTACAGCCGCACCCCCCCTCAGCCCTACATAGCACGCCGACCGCCGCCGCCCTCAGCACCCCATCACCACCGGCGCTCCCTCCTTCCCCGCTTGGCTCCCTGCGTCGCACAGCGCCGCCGCCGGAGTCGAGATCCGCCGCCCGCCATTGCCGGTGTACCGCCGCCTCGGTCGACGCCGGACGAAGCCGAGACCGCCCTGAGCTTCTCCGCACCAAGCCGAAGCCTCGCCGAAGCCTCTCGTCGCCATCCCGTCACCGGAGAGCCTCCCCACAGTAGCCCCTCGCCGCCGGCTTCCCCTTTCGTCGCCGGCCAAATCCCGGCCATCATTTCCCTCGGTGAGCACCTCCCCATGACCCCTGCGACCTCCTCTACCTCTTTCGCTAGCCATCTGCCGCCCTAGACCACTTTAGCGCCGGCGAACAGGGCCGCTCAGGAGCGCCAGCAAGCGCCTCTGCCGTTCCAAGGAAGGAGATGACCAATTCGCGTTTGGGTCCCTGAGAAATCACGTAATTTTAGATCTATTTCTTGTGTCTTGCGTCTTTCACGGAAAACCCTCTGGAACTATTAGACTTCTGCACATAAACCCAGCCCGAGCTCTTTTAGAGATCTAACCCCGAGGTTTCCCCTATTCCCAGCGACTGATCACTGATTCTACAAAATCTTGCAAACTAACCCCTGCCGGCTACAGTTAATTACGCATAGGTCCTTTGAACCTTGTTTTGCACATAAAATCCACGTTTTAACTCCGATTCAACCCGTTCTTGTTGTGTTAGCTTCATATCAACTTAAACTATGATCTAGTACTGTTATTTACCATGTGACGTATTTCTGAATTTTTTTTAATATTAAGTTGATTAAATTCTATCTAAATGTCTCTTCTTAATTAAAATCTAATTAAGGTTATACGGTTTTTCATATTAATGTTAACATGATTAATATTTATTTAATTAATTTTCTGAATAATATATAATTAAGTCCCATCTCGGTTCTTGTAAAGTGAAATTAATTTGATTAATGTATTAATGTTTATTTAACTAGCTCTTTCTTATTAAAAGCAACTTAGAACTAAACTCCGGCTTTTCATAAATAAATGTTAACATTGATTAATATTAACATAAATGTGTTTTTGACTATAATGTTGATTTAGGCAACACGGTTCATAAAGTTAATCGATTAGATGCTCTCACATATTTTATTTCAAATTAATATTTATTTTGTAATAATTTATACATAAACAATTATAAATTATAAATAAAATGTGATTAAGTTTCACCTCGATTTCACAAATTAAAATAGAATTATTTGAAATAATCTCTACATATGATTTTGTTCAATTAAAATCAATCAAGCATACAGTTGTTGCTTAATAATACAAACCTTCTGATAGTCGTATCTTTTCAACCGTTGCTCCGTTTTCAGCGATCCTTGCGCTCACGTGACCATGGAACCGAGCCCTATCCTTTAGTGCGCTCTTTTAAAAGCTTTTCTTTTGATTGGTGTACTGTTCTTAGTTGTACTTGTTTGTTTGCTTGTATGTCTGCGCCGTTGCTTGCTTCAAGTAGAAGGAGCGAGGTTCGAGACTCGGAAAATTAAGGGCAAGAGCGAGAGCAAGAGCAAGAGTTCAAGATTCTAAGCAGCTAGCATTTGGAAAAAGGCAAGTTATAGCACAGACAATCCTTGCAACCTACACACCCTTAATACATCATTTACTGCATACGCATGTGTCTAAATTGTTACCCCTTTAAGGTTGTACCTAGCTTTGTTTATCCTATACCTTGTTTACCTTGGGTTCTGTCTCTTATACACATCTAGATGTGTATAAGAGACAGGTATTACCATTGTTTAATTGTTAATCTTGACTTAATGGTTCACTTCAATGTTAATGGTAAAACTTGCTTTTTCGCAACATGGATCAGGGAGCTAGGGCGTACGCTTCGTGCTTGGCCCTAGTGTCTCTTCGTAAGGACTGGGTCTTAAAGCGGCAACCCAGGAACCTATTGCCACCGCTGGAACTATAATGGCTCTGGTCTTGGAAGAGTAGCTTGTACGTCTCTAGCTTGCCAGTGGTTACCGACGGGCCGACGGCGTTATAGGAAGTAAGGTGTTGGGTATGGTTTTTGATCCACCGAGGACGGTAGCCCCGTCGGCTATGTCTCGTTAGACAAAGTCCCGTGTTGGTTGCCTCAAGGGGGAGAGCTCCACACGTTGCGCCTGTTCGGTCACGTTGCCCCGTGCTCTGGATTGCCATTGACCCTCCTACCGGTGCGCCCTGGGAGTCAGTCAATCTCGGTGCCTCGGACCTTACCTCCTTATTGTACTATAGCGGCCACTGTCTTGTTAGGGTGTCTTGTGAAAAGCCTCGTAGCGTCCCTATGCAGACACACCTTGGAAGTGTTGATGTGCGTGGTTGGGTGCAAAGTTCCTTTGAACTTTTACGCGACTGGTGGGTAAAGGGTGAAACCTCTGCAGAGTGTACCATCTATCATGATAGCCTTGCTCAGGGTCACGAGCGGACTGGATCCTTTTTGATTAGAAGCTGATGCTTATTACTATTTAATGTTCACTTCTACTATATTAATTGGGTTTTCAACTGGGATTCCTATTATCGTAGTAATTTGGATTATGCTAAAATGAATCAACTAAAAATGCTAATGCAGTTCACCCGTGTCAAGCCTTTCTTTTAAGCCCTCATACACCGTGTTATACTTGCTAAGTAAGACAATTACTTATGCTTGCCTTTATTCAACAAAATCCCGGATGGGTACCAGATGGAGTGAATGAGACAGCTACTGAGTTTCCTGAGGATTTCCATACTTCTGAGCTGAGGTCAACCAGTCGGCGTCCCTGTGGACTTGAGGCTGTACCTGTCAAGATATTAAATAGACTTCCACTGTGTATGTGCTAAACTCTGATGTAAACTTACTTTATTCGAGCATATGTACTCTTTTTTACCATATTTGTAAGCTGTATGTGTTCTGTGGACATCCTGGGCACACATACAGTAGCATTCGGGTTTTTGTGTAAATCCAGAGCGCGGGAATCCACCCAACAATGCGCAACGTGCGGAGTTCTCAATCCGTGGGCGAGGTCCTCTTGCACATTCAAGTCATCTATCGGGATCTGCTCTTCAGGCACCCGCAAACATTTCTTCAGCTGAGACACATGGAACACATTGTGCACTCCGGCTAGTTTCTCAGGTAGCTCTAGCTGATATGCCACTTCACCCATCCGTTTCAAAATCTTGAATGGTCCGATGTATCGAGGCGCCAATTTGCCCTTGACATTGAACCTCTTCACACCCCTCATTGGTGACACCTTGAGGTACACTGTGAGGTAACCTTTGAGCCACTAGCTAGTGACGGTGACATCAGCATAACTCTTCTGCCGGGATTGTGCCACCTTCAAGTTCTGCCTGATCACTTGCACTTGGCGCTCTGCTTCTCTGAGTATCTTAGGCCCAAAAACTTGACTTTCTCCTGTCTGATTCCAGAACAATGGTGTCCTGGACTTCCTGCCGTACAAGGCCTCGAATGGTGTCATCTGCAGACTCTTTTGGTAGCTGTTGTTGTATGAGAATTCTGCATAGGGCAGACTCTTGTCCCAACTGACACCATACTGCAAAGTACATGCCCTCAACATGTCTTCCAAGATCTGATTTATGCGCTCTGTCTATCCATCCGTCTGTGGGTGATAAGCTGAACTGAAATGCAGCTTAGTATCCATGGACTCATGTAACTTCTGTCAGAAGTGTGATGTGAACTGAGTACCCCGGTCAGACACTATCCGGTTTGGCACTCCATGCAAGCACACAATCCTCTCCATATACAACTCTGCTAATCTGGCGCCCGTGTAAGTGGTCTTCACTGGGAGGAAATGTGCCACTTTGGTCAAGCGATCCACAATCACCCAAATGGAGTCAAATCCCTGTCTCTTATACACATCTAGATGTGTATAAGAGACAGGC
>OAMR01000239.1:96917-104587 GCA_900205405.1 Echinochloa crus-galli | reverse complement strand
CATAAGGCAACCACAAAGGATTTGTTAATGGGAATCCTTTAACCAAGATGTTTGTCGATGGTGGAGCTGCTGTGAATGTGATGCCATATACTACATTCAGGAAGCTTGGCATGGGCCCTGGAGATTTAACACCCAAGGTGGTGAGTCCTTAGGCACCGAGATCGACGTACGCCTACGGATTCCACCGTAAGGGGGTCGATGGCTTCCAGAGCGCGGCAATCCACCCAACAATGCACAACATGCGGAGTTCTCAATCCGTGAGACCCCCAACACGGGACTGGGTCTAACGGGACCTAGCCGACGGGGCTACCGTCCTCGGTGGAATCGGGAAAACACCCCGCGCCTTGCCTCCCACAATGTCGTCGGCCCGTCGGTAACCACTGCCAAGCTAGAGCCGTACAAGCTACTTGTCCAAGACCAGAGCCATTATAGTTCTGGCGGTGGCGACAGGCTCCTGGGTTGCCGCTTTAAGAACCGGTCCTTAGAGGGAGACACTAGGGCCAAGCACGAAGCACACGCCCTAGCTCTCTGATCCATGTTGCTAAAAAGCAAGTTTTAACATTAAAGTTGACGTGAACCTTTCTATCAAAGTTAACAATTAAGTAAAGGTGGCAGTAGCTGCGCATAGCAAAGTTCTACCCATATGCATTGACCCAAGGTAATCAAGGACAGGGTAAATAAGACTAGGTACAACCTTAAAGGTACATCAATTTAGACACATGCATGTATGAAATAAATCATTAAATACAAGTGGATAGGTAGCAAGGATTGTCCGTGCTATAACTTGCCTTCCTCAAGGTGCTGCTGCTGCGAGTCCCGCTCCTGAAAGTCCTTGTACTCAAACTCCAATGGCAGCGGCTCACCGACTGGACACGAATCACCACACAAACATCCACACAAGCCAATACATGCAAACAAACGTATTCTATTAGAAACAGTACACCAAACAGTAGAGACAGTACAAAAGAGGGTTCTAGAAATAATCTACGCTTCACTACGAACACATGAGCGCAAGAATCACCAAGCTCCCCCAAGCTTAGCTCTTTGCTCGTCCTCGAGCAAAGATATAAACTTAGGCTCGGTGGATCAGGAGTTGCTACAATGTCATTTCTTTTGCAGGTAACTTTATAAACAACTAGTCTTCAAAAATACTTGAATCATAGGCAAAGTTTCAAATCACCTTTTTACCTATGGGGCTTATAGCAATCTCCTTATCTTGGGCGGTTGAAAGGACGAACAGTTTAAACTCAGTTTTATTCCACTCTACTCTTTTCAGGATCCCATCTCGGAGTTTTTCATAAGTTTTGAAAACTACAAATTGTTCCTCATTGGCACACTCAATCACTCAAGTGTATTTGAATCCTCACCAAAGGCTTGTGCCTTCTTTTCATCCTAACATCTAATATGGCTTTTTGTGTGGCTCAGGGACAAAGGATGAAGGCATGCATGCATCTTATATTTTGCTAAGTCAAAGACCGGATCTCTGAGGAGACAAATCACATCTTAAGATCGAGACGTGCAAGTGTGTGGATATGAATGGAGTGGAATATGGTGGAATGGTGGAATGGAATATGGTGGAACTCCTTGGATGAATTTCCCTCTCCTTGATTTATTTTCGAGAACATGGGCTATCTTTTATTCTCATATTTTTGCCATGCCACTTGGCATGCTTTTCTTTTTTTCTCTTTCTTTTTGCCATGCTCTTTGGCATGCTTTTCTTTTTCTCTTATTTTTGCCATGCTTCTTTGGCATGCTTTTCTTTTTGCATAGCCCATGTCTCTATCAAGAATATTTGGAGAGGGAACTCATAGAACATGGAGCATTTATTTTTGTGGATGGATGATGGAAAATGTTTGCTAACTCCCAGTGTAGGAATTGCAAGTGAGAGGTGGTGTGTGTACGTGGGTCTCGATCTTTAAGAATATGAAAGCTTCACTCAAAGGTCACAACAATTTGACAAAGCTCACTAAGATAACAAGCAGCATATGAGTAGAAATTTTCAACTAAGCTTATCATATGGCTCTGGTAGGTATTTTGACCAATGAGGAACTTGTTTCATTTTGAAAGCATAAATTTCCGAGATTTTCCCCGTACTAAAAGCAGAATAGAATTTAACCAAATTCTCACTATATCAATCCCCACAACAACTTAGACTTGGAATAAAGCATGTGCTCCCACAAGGTTTTCAGGATCATTTTTACTCATGCCAAATAACTCAAGCACAATCTATCAACTAGTTGAAGCAAAGTACTTGCAAAATTAATGACAGAGCAACTATTCATCATTTCCGAGGTGAGAGGCATACGATTCATTCCATGCATAGTTGGGAGTTATTTTATTCAAGGGAAATATTGTTTAAGGGAAATATTTTTGGTATTTTCATTTTTTAAATGCAAATTATCATGAAGGGAAATGAAAGGGAAATTAAATGATCAAAGTGCTGGATAAATCGGGACATACCTGTGGGGGTCCTCCCCCAAGCTTGGACATTCACTGGTAGGGGTTGAGCCTTGAAAGGTACTGGCTCAGCTGTTCCGCTTGTTCGTGGACGTCGTGGTGGATAGACGCCACCATCCCGCTATTCTCTTGATGGTACTGAGAATGGCGGGCTAGCGTGTCTTGGATCTCTCGGGTACGGTCATCGATGATCTCGACTCGGTCGGAGATGTAGGACAATTCTCGGACGTAGTCGAAGCGTGCGGACTGTGAGTATCCGGGGTAATATGGCTGGGAGGCACTGTCGTGCCCTCCTCCATACCGACTCCCGGACCACTCAGAGTCCGTGTCCTGGCCGTAGTCCCAGCGTCTTGAGGCGGCACGGTTTCGACGCGTTTTGGCTGTGCCGAGCGGGCTCTCTCCAAGGTGGAGAGTCGTCCGACTCGGTCCTCAACTGGAGAGTTAGTTTCGGCGTGGTATACAACCTTAGTGCTGCATAGGGCAAAGGCACTTCAGTTGTATAGCCACGGTAAATCATTGCCACCGTTGCATGAGGTGTCCGCCGTATCATGTGGGCTTGCACGAAGTGCTCGGCATCCATGACGGAACACGCTGTCTCGATGTATGTGAGCCGGGCGCCTTGAAGGATGCCCAGGTGGTTAGCGAGGCGAGTGGCTAGAGAAGTCATCGCCATGCCACCCGTACGAGAAATATGAGACAGCTAGTGACCAACCATGTCTTTCACATGTGAATAGGGAATCTGCTTGACCATGGCAAAAAGAACCCGCAATTTGATGGTGTTGACAGGGCGCAAATCTGCCTGGGGGAATACCGTCATAGACACCCAACGATGCATGAAACGCAAAGTGGGGTTATGTATGCTGTTCGTGCGTGGCGCATGACAGTTGGTATCCCCCGAAATCTTTTTCCAAAATGCCACCCGGTCAAATCTTTTAAGCGCTTTGTTCGGGTCTAATGAACAACGGCTTGAAAATCCGAGACCCGAACTAAAATCCCTCCAAGAGCAGAAGAACTCTTGGTTAAAGAACCGAAAACGAATCCCCCCAGTTTCAGAAACCAAAGTCGAGAGGAATTCAAGGGTGAGCAGGTACGAACATTCTTCGTTGATGTGACAGAAATTTTCCCAACCAATGGCCTGGAAGATTTCTGTAAACTCTACGTCCATCCCCGTGTCCCTGAGCAAATCTTGCTCAAACACATGGGCATGCTTGAACTCCTTCAGCCGAAGCTCGTTGAAGGTGTTCCGCTCCCTTTCTGTTCTAAGGTTGATGTCACTGTCGCTCAGGAGCTGCCTGGCCGGGGGTGTGGCATGACCCCATCCCGAGCCGGCTGCTCCGTGCTCGTCCGTGTCCATCCGGCTCGAGCCTGGGGATGGAGCTGGGGAGCTCCCAGCATCGTCCGATCGTCGGCCTAGCCGGGCGGAACGACGGAGCAAAGTGAAGAACTTCGACATGATTCCTGCAAAAAGTTAGTGCAACAACAACTACCCGAAGGACTGAATATATATATAGTTAGCACAAGAAATCAAGTCAGTCGTTCGAGATAGTTAGTCGTTCTTGCGGGGATGAAAACCATCACAAAAGGTTAGTCATTTTTGTGGGTGTCGGTGACCACCACAAAATCGTCCAGAATTTCAGCACAAAGATCACAACAAGAGCAAAATATTTTTGGGATTTTCTCGTGATGCAAGTGAACCAAAACTTGAGCAAGAACTTGGGGAGAACTTGAGCAAGCACTAGAGCAAAGAACTTGAGAAAGAGAGAGCTCCGATCAGAATTTTTTTCAGAGTGTATGAGTGAATGGTGCAAGGAGAAGCAAGCAGCAAGGGCAGCATTTATAGGCCGAGGGGAGGCCTTGGCCAGTTCGCCCGAAGGCTCTGGTTCGCCCGAACCAGGCCTGGTGAACTGGCCCATGTGTGCAGCTGCCCTGCCTCCACCAGCCAAAATTGTGTGGCCACAATTAGGTCATGTTTGAGTGGTTTGTGGTAGGTAAGATGTAAATGTGACATGACCAAATTGGAAATTAGTGGAGTCACACCCATGCTGCCATGTTTGTGATAATTGGTGAGTGTGCAGCCATTTTTAGTGGGGTGGACATGTTTGTTGCTGGTTGGTGGGGATGGTAAATAATTGGAGATGTTCTAGAAGGGATGAAAATGATAAAAGTTACCAATTACACTCATCCTAGGCAAAAATTTCAGCATGTGTCCAATTATTTCTAACCAAGCTTGCAAAATTTTCTACTCTCTCTTAAATTAATTACTCAAGTGGTTCATTTATTTTGAAAAGGGAAACATGCAAATGCAATTGGGAATTAAAAATTAAAAGGGACATATGGGATACATACCGGTTTTCCTCGCGACTAGAGCTCGGCTTTTAAGTAAGCGAGCGGGACTTCTCCTGACTTCAGTTGCTTTTGTCATCGTCCGGTCCCGGAGTGGATGACTCGGACGATGCAACCTTCTTCCGCCACATTTTCTTGTTCTTCTTCTTCGGCATTGGTGGCGGTGGGATCGGTGTCTCTGGAGAATTCCAGAGGGCTTGCTCTTCCTCGTATTTCTTCACGAGGCGGTCCATTTCTTCTGCGCTCACTTGTTCCGTCGGTCCGTACCACTCAGACTGCGCTTGAACGCGAACTTTTCTTCCTTGCCGTTGATGTTCAGGCTGATTTCTCCGGCTCCTACGTCGATGTTTGCATTGGCGGTGCTCAGAAATGGCCTCCCGAGGATGAGAGGTGTCTTCGTGTCGACCTCGATATCGAGCACCACGAAGTCCACGGGTACGAAGAATTCCCGGATTTTCACCAGAATATCTTCGGCTATTCCCGCGGGATAGGGAATCGATTGATCCGCTAGCTGCAAATACATGGTTGTAGGGGACAAAGAAGAATAGTTCAGTTTGTCAAACACTACCTTGGTCATGACGGTGACGCTTGCTCCAAGATCGCACAGGGCATGGTTGAAGTGCTTCTCCCCGATCGAACATGCGATGGTAGGGCATCCTGGATCCTTCTTCTTTTCTGGAAGATTGTTCAAGATAGCCGCACTACATGCTTCGGTTAGTTTAATTACCTCGGTGGTTGGCAGTGCCCTTTTGTTGTTGAGGATGTCCTTCAGATACTTGGCATATGTGGGAACCTGTATAGCTTCAAGCAATGGGATATTGATATATAACTTTCGAATTACCTCAACAAATCTGCTGAATTGTTCGTCCACCGTCGGCTTATGGCATCTTCTGGGGAATGGTAGCACATTTGGATCATAAAACTCGTGGGGGGCCGCCTTTGCTTCCTTGGACTTGTCTTCTGTGGTTCTGTTGCGGCCTCCTCTTCTTCGCTATCACTTTCTGTAGTGGCTGCCTTTTTACCTGCATTGTCAGGATATGGCAGGTCCCGAGTGGTCTTACCCCCTCTCGAGGTGACCGCTTAAACCTTTTCACGGGGGCAATTGTCTGGTTGCCCAGAGAATTTCCCCGCTACGGGTGAGGGCAAAGAAACAGCTAACTGAGCAATTTGAGTTTCTATCATTTTATTAAAGCTCAGTTGACTTTTCATAGCAGAAGAAAATGATTCCATCCTAGAGTCTATGCTTTCCAAAGTTTTATCATTAGCAGCAAGCTTTTTATTGATGTTTTCAGTTATTTTCACCTGGCCAAACACAAGATCTCTAAGCGACGGCTGATTATTGAAATTGCTGGAATTGAAATTGTTACCTTGTTGAGGCCTCTCAAAAGGGAGGTTTGGGCGCGGATTCCAGCCTTGGTTGCCGTAGTTGTTCGGTCGGTACCCGTTGTTGTTGGAGTTGTTGACGTAGTGGGCATCTTCTCGCGTTTCGGGGCAGTCATTCCCCGAATGGCCAGTGTTGCCACAGACTTCGCAGGTCATGCGAGCGTCCATGGCTTGCACCGTTTCTTGAGCAGGGGCCTCCAGTTTCTTCATCAGGAGGTCCATCTTGGCAGCGAGCATGTCCAGAGCTTCAACTTGGTGAACTCCTCGGGTCTTTGGTTGAGTCCGGTCGTCGGACCAACCTTGGTTCTCGACCATCTTCTCTATGAGGGCCTTCGCACGACTCTCCTCAAGAGAGAAGAACGAGCCTCCAGCAGCAGCATCCAGGTACTCACGGGCAGAATTTCTCAGCCCGTGATAGAAAGTTTGGATTATGAACCAACTCTGCATACCATGGTGAGGACAAGCAGAAATATAGTCCTGGAGGCGATCCCATGCCTCCGGGACTGTTTCATCTTTTAACTGCTGGAAACTAGCAATTTTGTTCCGGAGGGCATTGGTTTTCCCAACTCGAAAGAATTTTAGCAAGAACGCGCTAGTGCATTTATCACAGGTGTCTATAGCCTCGCTGTTAGCATAAAACCATTGTTTCGCCTTGCCTAATAATGAGAATGGAAATAAACGAAGGCGAATGGCATCGATACTTACTCCGCGGATGGTGAAGGTGTTGCAAATCTCCAGGAAATGCTGGAGATGAGCATTGGCATCTTCATGTGAGCAAAGAATCTTGAGAGAGAGAGAGCTTCCTAGCAGAAATTTCAGAGTGCAAGTTCCGACCCTAGGCCGGAAGATCCGACCGGATGTTCCGGCCGGCTCTGTCTTGGCTTTCTCCGGGCCGGAAGTTCCGGGGTCCCCCGGAAGATCCGACCTACAGTCGGAAGATCCGGCCCCTGGAACTTTTCTGGAGTTTTCCTAACACATATCTGTCGGTTGTAGTCTAAACAAGATATATTTGCAACTCGGATAAAGTAGAAGCAAGATATAAATGACAAAGGCAAAGTGATAAAGATAACTATATTGATAACTCATAGTCTTACAAAAGGAAAAGGTAAAAGATACAAGAGCTTACACCAGAGCTTCTGAAGACGACTCCGGAACCTCCGAGGCAAAGCTCGACTCAACTCTAACTCCCAACTAAACTATCCTAACTCTACTAGAATGAAAGTGGAAATGAGCTCCTTGGCTTGGTGTGTGTTTACAAGTGAGGTAAGGGGTCCTATTTATAGCTGCATAGGACGGTTGGGGCTGGAGTAGCCGCCAAGGGACCAGGGGGGGTACCCCTGGGATTTCGGGCGCCAGGGTCGGTTCAGCCGAACCACCCTTGGATCCACCGCCTTTGCTCTGGGTGGCCAGGATGAGCCCCTGGAGGCGGTTGTGAGGCAGTGGGCAGTTCGACCGAACCGGGTCCTTCGGCCGAACTCGCCCGGGGG
>OAMR01000239.1:77750-89262 GCA_900205405.1 Echinochloa crus-galli | reverse complement strand
CTACACGATTACTCGCGACATAAATGCAGAACAACTAGCTCAAGTAAATGCAGAGGAAATATATTGATTACTCAGAGTCGAACATAAAGAAAAGGAAAAGATACAAGAGCTTTACCAGTACTCCAGAAGACGACCTCGGAACCCCGAGCGAAGCTCGACCCTGACTCTAACTCCTAACAGGACTAGCCTACTCTACATCTTGAAAGTGGAGAATTGGAGACTTGCTCCCAAGTGGTGTGTGTGATACAAGGGGTATGCCGCTGCATTTATAGGTGTCCCAAGGCGGTTGGAGCCTGGGTAACCGCCAAGGCAACCATAGGCGGTTGGGGACCCGTTCGGCTGTCGGTTCGGCCGAAGGCCGTTGGATGCACCGCCTTCTCCTGGACGCCTTGGATGAGCTCTGGAAGGTGGTTGGCATTTGGGGGCAGTTCGGCCGAACTGGGTAGTTCGGCCGAACTGGGCCTCCAGCCCAGAACGCCTCCCATGCACCGCCTTTGCTTCCTGGACCTCCTAGGCTGCTTGTATGTGTTGGTCTTCGTGTGTTTCTGGCCCAGAGGTGATGTGGCAGTGGATGAGGTGTCTTGCACGGTCGCCGCTCGGTCATTGCTGATGTGGACGGCCTCCGGTGGCATGAATGGCTAAGGGGGATAACCGGCCGAACGGAGTCGTTCGGCCGATTCGGTCATTTTCGGCTTCAATAGCGCGTATTTGTCGTAATTGTACCTGCACAAGTGACACTCACCAAAACTCGTGGAACTTTATTAGAAATAAAACCTAAGTACATGTAATGTTACATAAAACCTCATTTATTCCCGAGTATTGGTGGTCGGATTTGGGTTGTAACGACCGCCAACAACGCGCGCTACACTGATGTATTCAACGAGTATATAGCCTTGGCCGACAGGCCCGGGTAATCTTGGGAAATTTCATCGTGATGGGGATAGATCATTGCAATTGTTGGTCTTCAACGAGGAATGCCTAGTAAGCGCGAGTCATCAGCTCGCGTTGACTACGTCCCTGCCCTTTGTACACACCGCCCGTCGCTCCTACCGATTGAATGGTCCGGTGAAGTGTTCGGGTCACGGCAACGGAGGCGGTTCGCTGCCCCTGACGTCACAAGAAGTCCACTGAACCTTATCATTTAGAGGAAGGAGAAGTCGTAACAAGGTTTCCATAGGTGAACCTGCGGAAGGATCATTGTCGTGACCATTAACCAAAACAGACCGCGAACGTGTCTCCAATGCCTCCGGGCTTGGGTCCGGCAAAGGCTCCCGACCTGCGTTTCGAGGAGCCGCAAAACAACCCACGGCGCCGAAGGCGTCAAGGAACACTAATATTGTCTTGCTCGGGACTGTGGCTGGCTTGCTAGCCACTACCCGTGCAGCGATGCTATACTAATCCACAAGACTCTCGGCAATGGATATCTCGGCTCTCGCATCGATGAAGAACGTAGCAAAATGCGATACCTGGTGTGAATTGCAGAATCCCGTGAACCATCGAGGTTTTGAACGCAAGTTGCGCCAGAGGCTTTCCACTCTTTTCATTATCCCATCTCGGAGTTTTTCACAAGTTTTGAAAGCTTCAAATTGTTCCTCAACGGCACACTCAATCACTCAAGTGTATTTGAATCCTCGCCAAAGGCTTGTTCCTTCTTTTTCATCCTAACATCTAATCTGGCTTTTTGTGTGGCTCAGGGACAAAGGATGAAGGCATGCATGCATCTTATATTTTGCTAAGTATTATGATTGCCTTGTGTGCTTGAGAAATTGGACATACGACTAGCTGTTGTTTATAATTAAGTATTCATATGATGAAATTTCAAAAATATAAGCTGTCATCTTAATTTTTAAAAGTAAAGTGTCTTTCACGTGAAAAAGCTTTCAGGGTCATTTGGATTATCACTTGTAGTTTTGCCACCATGATCCGTATTATGGATTAGAAGGTTACACCTATGTTCATGTTGATCCAGTAAGTGGTGACAACAGGTTGCACTTGCACTAATCTCGTTGGGGTTGGGTAATGTGATGTTCCTTCTAATTGCACTACGAAGATGAATGACTGCTTGACAATTTCCCTTCTGCCTGAATCCGAATGTTTTCTACTATGATAATTGATAAGATGGTTCTGTTGTGAGATTTGCAATATTGTGATTGTTGTGTGCAATCACAATATTGATATGGTTGAAATTCATGTATGCATTGATCATCTTATATTTACTTTTATCCCTCCTTGAATAGCTCAGTGAAAACTCAACAGAATTATCAGCTTCATCAAGTGAATATAGAATCCTCATTTGTTTTGATTCGGTTAAGTAAAACTTTAAGTACCATGGCATATAGTTCTGATATGGCTATGAGCAGCAGATAACTATTGTGTGAAAGCACTACCATGTTTAGGAAAACAGAATAGTTTTTTGTGCAAATTTTTGATTCCATGTGCAACAGAATAGTTTTTTGATTCCATGTGCAAATTTTTTTCAGTGGTAGGAAAATTGTCCCAGAATTGAACATATTGTTTTGGTATAAGATCAACACTGAATTTAATAGTAGTGCTTGCATTATTTTGTTGTTTGTCTTTCAGCGGAAAATGCGACATCTTATGATTCAAAACGTGTTATTTTTAGAACTGGGTTTCCTTTTTACCCAGTGGTCACTGTGCACATTCTTGTGTGTAGGGATAGGCGTTTGTTTGGTCCTAAAATTCTATGCTATCTTGTTTCGGGTAGTCAACATAATTTTGTGATACCTTAATCCCTGATGAAACTAAAAGCTCCACTCTCCAGTAATCTGTGTGGTGGAAATAGCAATCACTTTCCATTCTTAGTACATATTAATATAATAATATGAGTAGTAACCCGAAGCTTGTTTGCTGTTGTGTCCTTTTTTGGTACTGCAAGGTACAAATACCTACAAGCTTACTGCACTAATACGTAGACAATAATTGCTTACAATATGCTACAATGTCCGATGTGACATTTTCGCTGCAACGTTGTGCCGAGCGGGCTCTCTCCAAGGTGGAGAGTCGTCCGACTCGGTCCTCAACTGGAGAGTTAGTTTCGGCGTGGTATACAACCTTAGTGCTGCACAAGGCAAGGGCACTTCAGTTGTATAACCACGGTAAATCATAGCTTGCGTTGCGTCAGGCGACCGCCGTATCATGTGGGCTTGCACGATGTGCTTGGCATCCACGACGGAACGCGCTGTCTCGATGTACGTGAACCGGGCGCCTTGGAGGACGCCCAGATGGTTGGCAAGGCGAGTGACTAGAGAAGTCATCGCCATGCTACCCGCACGAGAAATATGAGACAGCCAGTGACCAACCATGTCTTTCACAGGTGAATAGGGAATCTGCTTGACCATGGCAAAAAGAACCCACAACTCGATGGTGTTGACAGGGCGCAAATCTGCAAGGGGAATACCGTCATAGACACCCAACGATGCATGAAACGCAAAGTGGGGTTATGTATGCTATTCGTGCGCGGCGCATGACAGTTGGTATTCCCCAAAATCTTTTTCCAAAATGCCACCCAGTCAAATCTTTTAAGTGCTTTGTTCGGGTCTAAGGAACAACGGCTTGAAAATCCGAGACCCGAACTAAAATCCCTCCAAGAGCAGAAAAACTCTTGGTTGAAAAATCGGAAACGAATCCCCCCAGTCTCAGAAACCAAAGTCGAGAGGAATTCAAGGGTGAGTAGGTACGAACCTTCTTCATTGATGTGCCAGAAATTCTCCCAGCCAACGGCTTGGAAGATTTCTGTGAACTCTACGTCCATCCCCGTGTCCCTAAGCAAGTCTTGCTCCAACACACGGGTGTGCTCGAACTCCTTCAGCCGAAGCTCGTTGAAGGTGTTCTGCTCCTGTTCTGTCCTGAGATTGATGTCACTCTCGCTTAGGAGCTGCCTGGCCGGGGGCGTGGCATGGCCCCATCCCGAGCCGGCTGCTCCGTACTCGTCTGTGTCCATCCGGCTCGAGCCTCGAGACGGAGCTGGGGAGCTCCCAGCATCGTCCGATCGTCGGCCTAGCCGGGCGGAACGACGGAGCGACGTGAAGAACTTCGACATGATTCCTGCAAAAGGTTAGTGCAACAACAACTACCCGAAGGACTGAATATATATGGTTAGCACAAGAAAATCAAGTCAGTCGTTCGAGATAGTTAGTCGTTCTTGCGGGGATAAAAACCACCACAAAAGGTTAGTCGTTCTTGTGGGTGTCGGTGACCACCACAAAATCGTCCAGAATTTCAGCACAAAGATCCAACAAAGCAAAATATTTTTGGGATTTTCTAGTGATGCAAGTGAACCAAAACTTGAGCAAGAACTTTGGGAAGGACTTGAGCACAAGCTAGAGCAAGAAATGAGAGAGGGAGAGCTTCTAACAGAAATTTTTCAGAGTGTATGAGTGTGTGAGAGCAAGCAAGCAACGCACCAGCATTTATAGGCCGAGGGGAGGCAGGTCCCTGGTTCGGCCGAACTGGGTGGTTCGGGCGAACCAGGCCCTGGTGGCCAGGCCACTCCTCCCTGAGTGGAGCACCTCCCCTTATTTTGATTCCACGAAATTTTGTGTGGCCAACAATTCCCAAGGTCATGTGAGTGGTTTTTAGTGGTAGGTAAGATGCAAACTTGACATGACCAAAGTTGGTTTTAGTGGAGTCACCCCCATGCTGCCATGTTTGTGATAATTGGTGAGTATGCAGCCATTTTAGTGGGGTAGACATGTTTGGTGCTGGTTGGTGATGATGGTAAATAATTGGAGATGTTCTAGAAGGGGTGAAATGAAGAAAGTTACAAATTACACCCTCTCTAATTAAATTTCAGCATGTGTCCAATTATTTCTAACCAAGCTTGCAAAATTTTCTACTCTCTCTCAAATTAATTACTCAAGTGGTTCATTTATTTTGGAAAGGGAAACATGCAAATGCAATGAAGGAAATAAAATTGGAAGGGAAATATGGGATACATACCGGTTTTCCTCGCGGCGAGAGCTCAGCTTTTAAGTCCGCGAGCGGGACTTCTCCTGTCTTCAATTGTTCTTGTCACCGTCCGATCTGGAGAGAATGTCTCGGACGATGCAACTTCCTGTTCCAGGTTACTTATAATTTACTGCAATATGTGCATACCTGGAATGATTGTCCACCCTGGGCTTCAACTGTATCCATAGCCTTCATATCCGGTGTGAAGTATATTTTGGGACTCCCCCTTCTCTCTTTTTTTGATTTTTTTTCTGTAGGGGTTAGTCCACACATACAACCAATATCCATAGAAGTACTGCTTTAAAGGTTCATTAATCAAACTTGACACCATGTCTAGTTCGATTAAAGCAAGCTAATTAACCTAAGCACCATGCTTAATTTAAAGAGCTTATGAATGTATTCTAGCTAGCAACACATTCAAACCCGAGCAAACCGCAATAGATGAAGGGGGCATGGAAACACCTGAGCGTGCCTACCGTTGGCATCTGATGATGAATACTTTCAGAACTGATGCAGCGGTGATGCTACAACGCCAACGTGACTGCACGAAGTTGGCTGAGTCCTCCTCCGCGTTGATGTTTCCGTGTACGGATACACGGTTATGGATGTGGCAAAGGGGATCGGCACTCAAATATACCAACTAGTGGAATGCCGCGGAACTAGCTTGTATGCGAATGTTGAAACAATGGGTCCCAAAAACAAGCAAGTGGAGCGGCAAAGGAGTGGAGGCGTAGAGTTTGCCTCCTCTCTCGCGCGAAGCGCAAAGGACAAGCGAAAACTGGCCAGGCCAGGTTATGTTTGGCCACTAGCCTTGGATTAAGGCTTGCAGACATACAGACACCTTGGCCTAACACTAGTGGTCGCTGGATATTTATTTTATTTTTCTTTTAGTGTTTTTTATGCAAAACAGTGATGGGGCGAATGAATGCAAATGCAAGAATGGGAAATATGCAGTGAATTGGGAAAAAAATGGGGTAATAGTATGCATGAATTCCTAAATTAAGTGATTCAATGCAATCATGCAGTGGATAATGCAACAATTTAAAGGATAAAGCTCAAAATTTAAAGTCTAAGAGCTGGACTATCTCACATACCTTGATTTTTCTCGCCATTACCAACAATTTGAGACGGAATTGCGGTGATGCAGCGTCATTCGTCCGTCACATTTGATTTCCTTTTTCTTCCTTGACGACGATCTTTCTTCCATTCTGCACGTGGTTATGATAAAATATGTATATGTATGAACACATACCTGTGCAAATTTTCTTCAGAAGCTTCCGTACGGTACTCATTGCAGTAGACAGGGGCATACATTGATAAATCCTGCATGATCGGGCACCCTGGGCTCTCTGCTTTCCTCCTGTTTGAAACAAACTCAAGCAAACAGGGGTGATCCGCTAATGCTAGCGGTAGATTAAATTAGTAGACACCAATGTCAATCATCAATATCTTTCGCCAATTGCTTCCCCGGCAACGGCGCCAGAAATGCTTGTTGACACTTCTTACGGTCCACTATTAGGATTGCCAATCCCAGTAATGGTGCAAGTAGTGTTCATTGGTATTCTTACGATACAGATATAAATCCGCAAGCGCACGGATACCGATGTAGCATTTCACCCGGGAGTATTCCTAGGTATCGTATTTATATTTCCGCAGGGAAGCATTGGATAAAGAGTATCGACTATTGACAAGGATGTAACTACTAATTAAAGTACCGGCTAACAAGGCGGGGGTAAAGGATAGGATAGGAGTGATATTCAGTTGACACACACAAGGAGAAGTTCAGGATAGAGATAGAAGAGCGGTCTAGCTAGTGGGAGAACAACGAGACAGGAACAACGGTGGTGCGGCGGCGGCCGGAGACAGGGGAGAAAGGGGAGGCTTTCGTGGGTGGCTCACCTAGGGCAAGTAGTCGAACACAGCAGCTCGAGGTAGTGCTCGCGATGCTCCTCCGGTGCTCCTGTAGCTAGAACATCAGGGACCACTCCTCCAGAGGCATCCTTGAGCATAGCGCGCACCCTTCAATCGTATCACCTGTCCTGGTTGAACTCGTGGTCGGGGTCTTCACCTGAGAACCCAAAGTCTGTCCCCAAGGAAATGGGACAGGTTCACGTCACCAACCATAATATGAAGCAAGCTTTATAGTGAAGCGGACGGATACCGATGTAGCTTTCACCCGGGAGTATTCCAAGGTATCGATTTCCACGGAGAACGAGAAGTGGATTGATTCTAAACTAAGTTGTCCTAGGTAGATGGAATGGAGTGAATGGTATGGATGAGGTGGATGACAACAACAAAGAGAGAAGAGGAGTGATAGGAGGGTAGAGAGGGTATGAGTCTGGTAGAGGTATTCTACTGATTTATCGAGCAGATCAGATAGATACTTGCTTCGGGACAAGGGAACCGGTGGACACACAGAAAGGGATGAGAAGGGGTGTCACTATTTCCCAACTGGGGAATCCTACGGACCGGAACTAACGTGATGGGCTACGAAGACCGAAAGGGCTGTCACCACCTCACGGCTACCATCTCCGTTGCGACGGGGACAAACCAAGGTTACCATCTAGACTAGGTACCACACCTATGCTAGGCAGTAACTACTCATTCTTCTAGAAAGAGCAAGCAATCCTGTCAATACCCTAGTGACAATTCACCGCAAGTATTGAGCAGAAACGAGGAACCAGCTAAGTCAAAGGACTAAGAGAGAACTTATAGAACCAGACTACAACAGCTTATAACCAAGGCTAGACATTCCACAATTACTCGCGAAATAAATGCAGAACAAATAGCTCAAGTGGGTTAGTCCACACATACAACCAATATCCATAGAAGTACTGCTTTAAAGGTTCATTAATCAAACTTGACACCATGTCTAGTTCGATTAAAGCAAGCTAATTAACCTAAGCACCATGCTTAATTTAAAGAGCTTATGAATGTATTCTAGCTAGCAACACATTCAAACCCGAGCAAACCGCAATAGATGAAGGGGGCATGGAAACACCTGAGCGTGCCTACCGTTGGCATCTGATGATGAATACTTTCAGAACTGATGCAGCGGTGATGCTACAACGCCAACGTGACTGCACGAAGTTGGCTGAGTGCTCCTCCGCGTTGATGTTTCCGTGTACGGATACACGGTTATGGATGTGGCAAAGGGGATCGGCACTCAAATATACCAACTAGTGGAATGCCGCGGAATTAGCTTGTATGCGAATGTTGAAACAATGGGTCCCAAAAACAAGCAAGTGGAGCGGCAAAGGAGTGGAGGCGTAGAGTTTGCCTCCTCTCTCGCGCGAAGCGCAAAGGACAAGCGAAAACTGGCCAGGCCAGGTTATGTTTGGCCACTAGCCTTGGATTAAGGCTTGCAGACATACAGACACCTTGGCCTAACACTAGTGGTCGCTGGATATTTATTTTATTTTTCTTTTAGTGTTTTTTTATGCAAAAGAGTGATGGGGCGAATGAATGCAAATGCAAGAATGGGAAATATGCCAATTGGGAAAAAAATGGGGTAATAGTATGCATGAATTCCTAAATTAAGGGATTCAATGCAATCATGCAGTGGATAATGCAACAATTTAAAGGATAAAGCTCAAAATTTAAAGTCTAAGAGCTGGACTATCTCACATACCTTGATTTTTCTCGCCATTACCAACAATTTGAGACGGAATTGCGGTGATGCAGCGTCATTCGTCAGTCACATTTGATTTCCTTTTTCTTCCTTGACGACGATCTTTCTTCCATTCTGCACGTGGTTATGATAAAATATGTATATGTATGAACACATACCTATGCAAATTTTCTTCAGAAGCTTCCGTACGGTACTCATTGCAATAGACAGGGGCATACATTGATAAATCCTGCATGATCGGGCACCCTGGGCTCTCTGCTTTCCTCCTGTTGGAAACAAACTCAAACAAACAGGGGTGATCCCGCTAATGCTTGCGGTAAATTAAATTAGTAGACACCAGTGTCAATCATCAATATCTTTCGCCAATTGCTTCCCCGGCAATGGCGCCTATATTTTGCTAAGTCAAAGACCGGATCTCAGAGGAGACAAACCACATCTTAAGATCGAGACGTGCAAGTGTGTGGATATGAATGGAGTGGAATATGGTGGATAAATCCGCAAGTGCACGGATACCGATGTAGCATTTCACCCGGGAGTATTCTTAGGTATCGTATTTATATTTTCGCAGGGAAGGATTGGATAAAGAGTATCGACTATTGACAAGGATGTAACTACTAATTAAAGTACTGGCTAACAAGGCAGGGGTAAAGGATAGGATATGAGTGATATTCAGTTGACACACATAAGGAGAAGTTCAGGATAGAGATAGAAGAGCGGTCTAGCTAGTGGGAGAACAATGAGACAGGAAAGGATTCCTATATACTTCCACTGGCCTTGAGATACCTCTGGCAAGGGTTACGACTAGCATGAAGAATGACTTCTATGGTTCTTTTCCTAGTTCTATTGTCTTAGCTTCGGGACAAGGGAACCGGTGAACACACAGAAAGGGATGAGAAGGGGTGCCACAAACTCCGTGCTCTTACGGGGTGCCTGCAGACCGAAACTAACGTGATGGACTACGAAGACCGAAAGGGCTGTCACCACCTCACGGCTACCACCTCCGTTGCGACGGGGACAAACCAAGGTTACCATCTAGACTAGGTACCACACCTACGCTAGGCAGTAACTACTCACTCTTCTAGAAAGAGCAAGCAATCCTGTCAATACCCCAGTGACAATTCACCACAAGTATTGAGCAGAAACGAGGAACCAGCTAAGACAAAGGACTAAGAGAGAACTTATAGAACCAGACTACAACAGCTTATAACCAAGGCTAGACATTCCACAATTACTCGCGAAATAAATGCAGAACAAATAGCTCAAGTAAATGCAGAGAAAATATATTGATTACTCAGAGTCGAACATAAAGAAAAGGAAAAGATACAAGAGCTTTACCAGAACTCCAGAAGACGACTCCGGAACCCCGAGCGAAGCTCGACCCTGACTCTAACTCCCAACTGGACTAGCCTAACTCTACATCTTGAAAGTGGAGAATGGAGACTTGCTCCCAAGTGGTGTGTGTTACAAGTGAAGTGGACGCCTCTATTTATAGTGGTACATGGCGGTTGAGCTTGGGTAACCGCCAAGGAAGCCAGGGAGCATCTCCGGCTGATTCGGCCGAATATCCTGGTCCGTGCTAGGCATAGCGAGTCTACTTGTGAGGAGAGCAGCCGAAGGTCCACGGAGCGCGGGAACGAACGAGATCAAGCGAAACAATGAGCCCACAAACTTTCGACCGCCCAGCGGCCAGGGAGATGTTCGTAGCCAAGACCGCAAAAAACTGCTACAAAACCACGCCAAAAGCATGGCCAAGACACGATTTCCTTGGTGCCAAGCCAGATAGCCAACACCGCAAAAAACTGCTACAAAACCACGCCAAAAGCATGGCCAAGACACGATTTCCTTGGTGCCAAGCCAGCCACACCGGCTCTCCCTATTATACCCAAGACGCCGTCAGGCCCCCAAGAGTTCTGTAGCTTTTTCGTTGAATCGGCTCACAAAAAGGGGGTGGCACACGAAACACATGTGATAAGCCAGTGGCATGTGCTTTTCCTGAAAAATAGCTTGCCGCTGACCTCCGGTGCACCCGGGGTCCCTTAGCCGGCCGTGGCCAGCGCGGCGGCGGCCATGGCCAGGACGGGCCTTTCCACCATTCTTGGGCCCCGAACTTGGTCGTTTTGCCCCCTTTCACCCATTTGGCATGTGTTCCTTTCCTCTCCACCCGTTTCCACCGCCTCATCCGTTTTCACCTGTTTCAGGCCCCCCATGAGCTATTGCACACGAACATGGCCGAACATGGTCGCTTTGCCCATTTTCACCCTTTTCCATGTGTTCGTTGACTTTCCACCCATTTCTACCAAACTTGGCCGTTTTCACCAATTTTCCGACCCCCGTGAGCTATTGCACACGAAAATGGCCAAACGTGGTGGTTTTGCCCATTTCCATGTATAATTGTCTTTTCACCCCTTTCCACCAAACTTACCCGTTTTCAGCCCGGGCGCCCGTTTTCACCCTTTTCCAGCCTCCGTGAGCTGTAGCAAACGAACCATGCCCGATCGTGGTCGTTTTGCCCGTTTTCATCTATTTCCATCTGTTCCTTGCCTCTCCAGCCGTTTCCACCGTGTCGTCCGTTTTCGTCCCGAGCACCCGTTTTCACCCGTTTCCGGGCCCCGTGAGCTATAGCACACGAAAATGGCCTAACATGGTCGTTTTGCCCGTTTTCACACATTTCCATGTATAACTTGTCTTTCCACCCGTTTCCACCAAACTTGCATGTTTTCGGCATGGGAGCCCGTTTTCACCCTTTTACGGCCCCGTGAGCTGTAGCATACGAACCATGGCCGATCCTAGTCGTTTTGCCCGTTTTCATCCATTTCCACGTGTTCCTTGCCTTTCCACTCGTTTCCACCAAAATTGGCCATTTTCGGCCCGGATGCCCGTTTTCACGTGTGTACGACCCCGTGAGCGACCGTT
>OAMR01000239.1:55250-67750 GCA_900205405.1 Echinochloa crus-galli | reverse complement strand
TACACAACTAAACAAGACAAGGGATAATGGTATTGGATAGGAGATGATATACCGGACACACAGCTCAAGGGATACTCAGGTAAGGGAGAGAAGAGATAGATAGCTGGGAGGACAACGAGAAGAGATAGAGGACTCCTGGATTCTTTATCTACCTATGTCACTCTAGCCTAGAGATACAGCTGCTACAGAGCCAGCACTAGGAGATCTGGGATAACTCTAATGTCTTAGCATCGGGACAAGGGAACCGGTGAACACACAGAAAGGGATGAGAAGGGGTGCCACTATTTCCCAACTGGGGAATCCTACGGACCGGAACTAACGTGATGGGCTACGAAGACCGAAAGGGCTGTCACCACCTCCCGGCTACCACCTCCGTTGCGACGGGAATAAACTAAGGCCACCGACTAGTCTAGGAACCACTCCTACAATAGGCAACGACTACTTACTCTGCTAGCAAGAGCAAGCAACCTTGTCAATACTCTTGGTGACAATTCACCTCCAGTATCAAGCAAGATCGAAGAACCAGCCAAGACAAAGACTTAAACAAGACTACAAGCACTAGAACTATAACTGACTATAGTCTAAACAAGATATATGCTGCAACTAGGATAAAGTAGAAGCAAGATATAAATGACAAAGGCAAAGTGATAAAGATAACTATATTGATAACTCAAAGTCTTGCAAAAGGAAAAGGTAAAAGATACAAGAGCTTATACCAGAGCTTCTGAAGACGACTCCGGAACCTCCGAGGCAAAGCTCGACTCAACTCTAACTCCCAACTAAACTATCCTAACTCTACTAGAATGAAAGTGGAAATGAGCTCCTTGGCTTGGTGTGTGTTACAAGAGGGGGTATGGGGTCCTATTTATAGTTGCATAGGACGGTTGGGGCTGGAGTAGCCGCCAAGGGACCAGGGGGGGATACCCCCTAGCAATTCGGGCGCCAGGGATCTCCACCGCCTTAGCTTGGACGCCTGGGATTAGCCTTGGGGAGGCGGTGCTGGCCTGGGGTCAGTTCGGCCAAACGGGCCTGTTCGGCCGAACGGGCCTGGCCCAAGGCCAGCCCTCCCCAGCACCGCCTCTGTGTCCTGGCTGTCCTGGGCCGCCTTCTGCTGATGTGGAACATGTTGTGTGGGCCCAGGATGACGTGGCGTGGGTCCGGAATGAGTTGGCGGTCGTCCACGTGTCGTACGTTGTGTCCGCTTGGTCATCGGTGATGTGGACGGCTCCCGGCAGCTTGTATGGCTAAGGGGGGGTAACCGGCCGAACAGAGTCGTTCGGCCGATTAGCTCATTTTCGGCCATTAATGACAGAGCAACTATTCATCATTTCCAAGGTGAGAGGCATATGATTCATTCCATGCATAGTTGGGAGTTATTAGCATCGGGACAAGGGAACCGGTGAACACACAGAAAGGGATGAGAAGGGGTGCCACTATTTCCCAACTGGGGAATCCTACGGACCGGAACTAACGTGATGGGCTACGAAGACCGAAAGGGCTGTCACCACCTCCCGGCTACCACCTCCGTTGCGACGGGAATAAACTAAGGCCACCGACTAGTCTAGGAACCACTCCTACACTAGGCAACGACTACTTACTCTGCTAGCAAGAGCAAGCAACCTTGTCAATACTCTTGGTGACAATTCACCTCCAGTATCAAGCAAGATCGAAGAACCAGCCAAGACAAAGACTTAAACAAGACTACAAGCACTAGAACTATAACTGACTATAGTCTAAACAAGATATATGCTGCAACTAGGATAAAGTAGAAGCAAGATATAAATGACAAAGGCAAAGTGATAAAGATAACTATATTGATACTCAATGTCTTACAAAAGGAAAAGTAAAAGATACAAGAGCTATTACCAGAGCTTCTGAAGACGACTCCGGAACCTCCGAGGCAAAGCTCGACTCAACTCTAACTCCCAACTAAACTATCCTAACTCTACTAGAATGAAAGTGGAAATGAGCTCCTTGGCTTGGTGTGTGTTACAAGAGGGGGTATGGGGTCCCACTTATACTTATTAATTGGGTTACAACTGGGTTTTATTCACTTGTAGTAATTTGGTTAAGGTTAAAATGAACCAACTAAAAATTCTAATGCAGTTAAGCCGTGTCTAGCCTTATTTTGAGCCTTCATATACCTTTCTCAATGGAATCGCCTCAACCCACTTGGTAAAATAATCTGTTGCTAAAAGTACAAACTTATGCCCCTTGCTCGATGGAGGATTTATTTGGCCAATCAAATCTATTCCCCATCCTCTGAATGGCCATGGCTTGATAATGGGATTCAAAGCCGATGCTGGAACTCTCTGAATGTTTCCAAATTTCTGACAGTCCTGACATCCCTTGTAATATTCAAAGCAATCTTCCAACATTGTCGGCCAGTAATATCCAGTTCTTCTAATAACCCACTTCATTCGGTAAGCTGACTGATGTGCTCCACATAATCCATCATGCACTTCACTCATCAACTTCTTTGCTTCTTCTTGATTTAAGCAACGTAATAATACTCCGTCCAGGGATTTATAATATAAATCTTTATCAAGAAGAACAAACTTTATAGCTTTATACCTGAGTCTTCTAGAAACCTTCTGGGATGGATTCTCCAAATAATCGGCAATTTCTTTCCTCCAATCACCTTCTGCCAAACTACTCCCGAAAGCACAGTCATCAGTAGCAAATACCTCTTGATTTTCTCTGTAACCTGATGCACTTTGGGCCAATCTATTTGCCTCTCCATTATCCCCTCTAGGAATGTGTTGTAGAATTACTGACCGAAAGCTCTTCAATATTTCTTTGCATTCTTCATAGTAATTCCTCAAGATATCACTTTTGCATTCATATTCACCATTCAATTGTTTTATGACCAATTCTGAATCTCCAAAAATTTCAACTGCAATGGCTTTTGCTTCTTTCAAATATTGGAGCCCTTTGAGTAATGCCTCATACTCAGCCTGATTGTTAGTAACAGTAGATTGAATGGGAATAGCAAACTCAAATGTTTCTCCTTTGGGTGAAATTAATAAAATACCTGCTCCACCACCTTTGTCGCATGAAGATCCATCGAAGAATAATACCCAAGGAATAATGTTAAGCAAATTTATTGATGTATCATGATGTTCAGTAATGAAGTCAGCAATAATCTGCCCCTTGACAGCTTTTGCCGATTCAAACCTTAATTCGAATTCAGATAAGGCCAAAATCCATTTGCCAATCCTTCCATTCAAAATTGGCATTGACAACATGTGCTTAATTACATCAAATTTTGAATATACAACGCATTCGGCATTCAATAAATAGTGCCGAAATTTTGTACATGAGTAATAAACACATAAGCAAAGCTTCTCTATAGCCGAATACCTTGTCTCCGGGTCTAGTAACTTTCGGCTAAGGTATGCAACTACTCTTTCCTTCCCTTCAAATTCTTGAATAAGGGCCGATCCAATAGTTTGGGCATCGGCCGCCACGTACAACTTGAAAGGCTTGTTCAATTGTGGAGGCACCAATACTGGTGGCTTCTTCATGTACTCTTTTATTTCATCAAAAGCCTTCTGTTGTTCGTCACCCCATACAAACTTTTGATCCTTTTTTATTTTCAACAGTGAGGAAAAGGGCACCACCTTTTGTGACAAGTTTGATATGAATCTTCTCACAAAATTTATCTTGCCAAGCAGTGATTGTAACTCTTTAAGATTAGTTGGAGGAACAATTTCATCAATTGCCTTCATGCTTTTCTTGCCAACTCCTATTCCTCCTTCATGTATCAAAAATCCCAGAAACTCTCCAGCCGAAACTCCAAAAGCACACTTGTTCGGGTTCATTTTAAGCCCATGCTTCCTGGTGCATTCTAGAGTTTTCCTTATGTCAGCCAAATGGGACTCCAATCGATCTCTCGAATCGGACGACTACCGCTACACGGACGGCGATGCTCGCCGATTCAAAGCGGAGCGTGACGACACTCGCCGCGAGTTGGAGGTCATCTCCAAGCAAGCCGGGATTGCTGACCTTGAATGGCAGCACGAGCGCAAGCAGCTGCTCGAAGTCATTGATGGTGAGTCCTGCAATCTGCTCAATTTCAATCTCGTCCTCCAAATGATATTAATCTGTTATCCCTTTGTAATCTTGCAGCGCGTGATGCTGAACTTGATCGACTGAAGGCGCTGGTGGAGGAGCTGGCGGACAAGGTGAACGCCCAAGGGGACACACCCGAGGCACGCCTTGGTGCGGTGGCAGGCCGTGTCGACGAGGTGGCCTCCCATGGCGTTCGCCTGGGCGTCGCTACGGGTCTCGTTGCCATGTCGACGCACACCGGCCGCGACTACTCCGAACTCCCAGCCGGTTTTGCCGGTGGCAACCCAGAAGATATCGATGACATCGACGTCTCCATCGAGCGCCTCGAGGGCCATGGCGCTGCCGTCGCCGATTCAATCCATCCCCAGTCTGTCTTGAACAAGCTGTTTGATTAGTTTATACTAGGGATGATTGAATGTAAATAGTAGCTTCCGCAACAATCGAAATTCTTTCCGTCACGTTTGGACTTCTGCGGAAGCATCGATGATCTTGAACACCTTGATTGCCGACTCAGTTCATTCCCAGTCTGTCTTGAACAATTTGTCTCAGTAGTTTGTACTAAGGATTACTGAATTTCGGCAATAAAGCTTATCTTTTGTGATCCCTCTGTGATATCTTCACTGAATTGATGATGTATATTGTTAGCACTAAGGGCAATACAATCTAGTATTGGCCATTTTTCCTCTGTTGGAAATTTTTGTTCTGAAGGCGGCTTCTTCCCGAATGCCGGCTATTTCCATTGTGTCTTAATCAACGATCAATCTCAACGCTAGGATAGTATTTCTTCAAATATCTTCCGTTTATAGCAGCAGTGAATTCTTCTCCCAGTAAAGTTTTCAAAATATATGCATTTCCAGGCACGCATCTAACCACTCTGAAAGGACCTTCCCAATTTGGTGACCACTTACCGAATGTACTGTATTTAGTACCAATCGGCAATATTGCTTTCCAAACTAGATCACCTTCTGCAAATTGCCTGACTTTTACCTTCTTGTTGTAATATTTGGCAACTCGCATCTTATTTTTCTCAATATTTTCCAATGCTTTGAGACGAATCATATGCAAATCTTCCAATTCGTCCATCATCAAGTTACTGTAATCTTTAGAACTTAAATCTTTCTGCAACTGTATTCTCCTTGACTCTGTTTGTAATTCCCATGGCAAAATGGCATGATGTCCATACACTAGTTCATAAGGAGACGTTTTTGTAGCCCCATGAGGAGCCATTCGGTAAGCCCACAATGCTTCATTGAGTACCGAATGCCACCTTCTTGGCTTTTGATCAATTTTCTTCTGTATGATTTTAATCATGATCTTGTTGGAAGCTTCTGCCTGTCCATTGGCTTGAGCATAATAAGGAGAAGAATTCAGTAATTTTATCCCCATACTTTCAGCAAAATCTCTGAATTCTGAAGATGTAAATTGAGTCCCTTGATCTGTGGTAATTGTCTGAGGAATTCCAAATCTGTAAATGATGTGCTCTTTGACAAATTCAATCATATCTTCTGATGCTACCTTTCTCAATGGAATCGCCTCAACCCACTTGGTAAAATAATCTGTTGCTAAAAGTACAAACTTATGCCCCTTGCTCGATGGAGGATTTATTTGGCCAATCAAATCTATTCCCCATCCTCTGAATGGCCATGGCTTGATAATGGGATTCAAAGCCGATGCTGGAACTCTCTGAATGTTTCCAAATTTCTGACAGTCTTGACATCCCTTATAATATTCAAAGCAATCTTCCAACATTGTCGGCCAGTAATATCCAGTTCTTCTAATAACCCACTTCATTCGGTAAGCTGACTGATGTGCTCCACATAATCCATCATGCACTTCACTCATCAACTTCTTTGCTTCTTCTTGATTTAAGCAACGTAATAATACTCCGTCCAGGGATTTATAATATAAATCTTTATCAAGAAGAACAAACTTTATAGCTTTATACCTGAGTCTTCTAGAAACCTTCTGGGATGGATTCTCCAAATAATCGGCAATTTCTTTCCTCCAATCACCTTCTGCCAAACTACTCCCGAAAGCACAGTCATCAGTAGCAAATACCTCTTGATTTTCTCTGTAACCTGATGCACTTTGGGCCAATCTATTTGCCTCTCCATTATCCCCTCTAGGAATGTGTTGTAGAATTACTGACCGAAAGCTCTTCAATATTTCTTTGCATTCTTCATAGTAATTCCTCAAGATATCACTTTTGCATTCATATTCACCATTCAATTGTTTTATGACCAATTCTGAATCTCCAAAAATTTCAACTGCAATGGCTTTTGCTTCTTTCAAATATTGGAGCCCTTTGAGTAATGCCTCATACTCAGCCTGATTGTTAGTAACAGTAGATTGAATGGGAATAGCAAACTCAAATGTTTCTCCTTTGGGTGAAATTAATAAAATACCTGCTCCACCACCTTTGTCGCATGAAGATCCATCGAAGAATAATACCCAAGGAATAATGTTAAGCAAATTTATTGATGTATCATGATGTTCAGTAATGAAGTCAGCAATAATCTGCCCCTTGACAGCTTTTGCCGATTCAAACCTTAATTCGAATTCAGATAAGGCCAAAATCCATTTGCCAATCCTTCCATTCAAAATTGGCATTGACAACATGTGCTTAATTACATCAAATTTTGAATGTACAACGCATTCGGCATTTAGCAAATAGTGCCGAAATTTTGTACATGAGTAATAAACACATAAGCAAAGCTTCTCTATAGCCGAATACCTTGTCTCCGGGTCTAGTAACTTTCGGCTAAGGTATGCAACTACTCTTTCCTTCCCTTCAAATTCTTGAATAAGGGCCGATCCAATAGTTTGGGCATCGGCCGCCACGTACAACTTGAAAGGCTTGTTCAATTGTGGAGGCACCAATACTGGTGGCTTCTTCATGTACTCTTTTATTTCATCAAAAGCCTTCTGTTGTTCGTCACCCCATACAAACTTTTGATCCTTTTTTATTTTCAATAGTGAGGAAAAGGGCAACACCTTCTGTGACAAGTTTGATATGAATCTTCTCACAAAATTTATCTTGCCAAGCAGTGATTGTAACTCTTTAAGATTAGTTGGAGGAACAATTTCATCAATTGCCTTCATGCTTTTCTTGCCAACTCCTATTCCTCCTTCATGTATCAAAAATCCCAGAAACTCTCCAGCCGAAACTCCAAAAGCACACTTGTTCGGGTTCATTTTAAGCCCATGCTTCCTGGTGCATTCTAGAGTTTTCCTTATGTCAGCCAAATGGGACTCATGATCCAATGACTTGATTACTACATCATCAATATATATTTCCATCAACACTGGGATAATACCTTTTCAAATATCTTCCATTTATAGCAGAAGCAAATTCTTCTCCCAATAATGTCTTCAAAATATATGCATTTCCAGGCACGCATCTAACCACTCTGAAAGGACCTTCCCAATTTGGAGACCATTTGCCGAATGCTGCATATTTGGTTCCAATCGGCAATATCGCTTTCCAAACCAAATCTCCTTCTGCAAATTGCCTGACTTTTACCTTCTTGTTGTAATATTTGGCAACTCGCATCTTATTTTTCTCAATATTTTCCAATGCTTTGAGACGAATCATATGCAAATCTTCCAATTCGTCCATCATCAAGTTACTGTAATCTTTAGAACTTAAATCTTTCTGCAACTGTATTCTCCTTGACTCTGTTTGTAATTCCCATGGCAAAATGGCATGATGTCCATACACTAGTTCATAAGGAGACGTTTTTGTAGCCCCATGAGGAGCCATTCGGTAAGCCCACAATGCTTCATTGAGTACCGAATGCCACCTTCTTGGCTTTTGATCAATTTTCTTCTGTATGATTTTAATCATGATCTTGTTGGAAGCTTCTGCCTGTCCATTGGCTTGAGCATAATAAGGAGAAGAATTCAGTAATTTTATCCCCATACTTTCAGCAAAATCTCTGAATTCTGAAGATGTAAATTGAGTCCCTTGATCTGTGGTAATTGTCTGAGGAATTCCAAATCTGTAAATGATGTGCTCTTTGACAAATTCAATCATATCTTCTGATGCTACCTTTCTCAATGGAATCGCCTCAACCCACTTGGTAAAATAATCTGTTGCTAAAAGTACAAACTTATGCCCCTTGCTCGATGGAGGATTTATTTGGCCAATCAAATCTATTCCCCATCCTCTGAATGGCCATGGCTTGATAATGGGATTCAAAGCCGATGCTGGAACTCTCTGAATGTTTCCAAATTTCTGACAGTCTTGACATCCCTTATAATATTCAAAGCAATCTTCCAACATTGTCGGCCAGTAATATCCAGTTCTTCTAATAACCCACTTCATTCGGTAAGCTGACTGATGTGCTCCACATAATCCATCATGCACTTCACTCATCAACTTCTTTGCTTCTTCTTGATTTAAGCAACGTAATAATACTCCGTCCAGGGATTTATAATATAAATCTTTATCAAGAAGAACAAACTTTATAGCTTTATACCTGAGTCTTCTAGAAACCTTCTGGGATGGATTCTCCAAATAATCGGCAATTTCTTTCCTCCAATCACCTTCTGCCAAACTACTCCCGAAAGCACAGTCATCAGTAGCAAATACCTCTTGATTTTCTCTGTAACCTGATGCACTTTGGGCCAATCTATTTGCCTCTCCATTATCCCCTCTAGGAATGTGTTGTAGAATTACTGACCGAAAGCTCTTCAATATTTCTTTGCATTCTTCATAGTAATTCCTCAAGATATCACTTTTGCATTCATATTCACCATTCAATTGTTTTATGACCAATTCTGAATCTCCAAAAATTTCAACTGCAATGGCTTTTGCTTCTTTCAAATATTGGAGCCCTTTGAGTAATGCCTCATACTCAGCCTGCTCCACCACCTTTGTCGCATGAAGATCCATCGAAGAATAATACCCAAGGAATAATGTTAAGCAAATTTATTGATGTATCATGATGTTCAGTAATGAAGTCAGCAATAATCTGCCCCTTGACAGCTTTTGCCGATTCAAACCTTAATTCGAATTCAGATAAGGCCAAAATCCATTTGCCAATCCTTCCATTCAAAATTGGCATTGACAACATGTGCTTAATTACATCAAATTTTGAATGTACAACGCATTCGGCATTTAGCAAATAGTGCCGAAATTTTGTACATGAGTAATAAACACATAAGCAAAGCTTCTCTATAGCCGAATACCTTGTCTCCGGGTCTAGTAACTTTCGGCTAAGGTATGCAACTACTCTTTCCTTCCCTTCAAATTCTTGAATAAGGGCCGATCCAATAGTTTGGGCATCGGCCGCCACGTACAACTTGAAAGGCTTGTTCAATTGTGGAGGCACCAATACTGGTGGCTTCTTCATGTACTCTTTTATTTCATCAAAAGCCTTCTGTTGTTCGTCACCCCATACAAACTTTTGATCCTTTTTTATTTTCAATAGTGAGGAAAAGGGCAACACCTTCTGTGACAAGTTTGATATGAATCTTCTCACAAAATTTATCTTGCCAAGCAGTGATTGTAACTCTTTAAGATTAGTTGGAGGAACAATTTCATCAATTGCCTTCATGCTTTTCTTGCCAACTCCTATTCCTCCTTCATGTATCAAAAATCCCAGAAACTCTCCAGCCGAAACTCCAAAAGCACACTTGTTCGGGTTCATTTTAAGCCCATGCTTCCTGGTGCATTCTAGAGTTTTCCTTATGTCAGCCAAATGGGACTCCAATCGATCTCTCGAATCGGACGACTACCGCTACACGGACGGCGATGCTCGCCGATTCAAAGCGGAGCGTGACGACACTCGCCGCGAGTTGGAGGTCATCTCCAAGCAAGCCGGGATTGCTGACCTTGAATGGCAGCACGAGCGCAAGCAGCTGCTCGAAGTCATTGATGGTGAGTCCTGCAATCTGCTCAATTTCAACCTCGTCTTCCAAATGATATTAATCTGTTATCCCCTTGTAACCTTGCAGCGCGTGATGCTGAACTTGATCGACTGAAGGCGCTGGTGGAGGAGCTGGCGGACAAGGTGAACGCCCAAGGGGACACACCCGAGGCACGCCTTGGTGCGGTGGCAGGCCGTGTCGACGAGGTGGCCTCCCATGGCGTTCGCCTGGGCGTCGCTACGGGTCTCGTTGCCATGTCGACGCACACCGGCACTGACTATTCCAGGATGCCGGTTGGTTTCGCCAACAGCAACCCAGAAGAAATCGATGACATTGACGCCTCTATTGATCGTCTTGATGGCCATGGTGCTGCCATTGCCGATTCCATTCATCCCCAGTCTGTTTTGAACAGGCTCTTCCAGTAGTTTGTACTAGGGATTTATGGAATTTCGGCAATAAAACTTATCTTTTGTGATCTTGCATGAACTCCTGATGTAATATATTTTGTGCTAAGGGCAATACATTCAGTACTGGCCATTTTTCTTTTTCTCCAATGTCTCTGTTAATTTCCCTCTAAAGACGATTTCTTCCCGAATATCGGCTGTTCGGCAATTTAATATATCAATCACCGATCGATTTCAATACTGGGATAATACCTCTTCAAATATCTTCCATTTATAGCAGAAGCAAATTCTTCTCCCAATAATGTCTTCAAAATATATGCATTCCCAGGCACGCACCTAACCACTCTGAAAGGGCCTTCCCAATTTGGAGACCATTTGCCGAATGCTGCATATTTGGTTCCAATCGGCAATATCGCTTTCCAAACCAAATCTCCTTCTGCAAATTGCCTGACTTTTACCTTCTTGTTGTAATATTTGGCAACTCGCATCTTATTTTTCTCAATATTTTCCAATGCTTTGAGACGAATCATATGCAAATCTTCCAATTCGTCCATCATCAAGTTACTGTAATCTTTAGAACTTAAATCTTTCTGCAACTGTATTCTCCTTGACTCTGTTTGTAATTCCCATGGCAAAATGGCATGATGTCCATACACTAGTTCATAAGGAGACGTTTTTGTTGCCCCATGAGGAGCCATTCGGTAAGCCCACAATGCTTCATTGAGTACCGAATGCCACCTTCTTGGCTTCTGATCAATCTTCTTTTGTATAATTTTAATCATAATCTTGTTAGAAGCCTCTGCCTGACCATTAGCTTGAGCATAATAAGGAGAAGAATTTAATAATTTAATTCCCATACTTTCAGCAAAGTCTCTGAATTCTGAAGATGTAAATTGAGTCCCTTGATCTGTGGTAATTGTCTGAGGAATTCCAAATCTGTAAATGATGTGCTCTTTGCCAAATTCAATCATATCTTCTGATGCTACCTTTCTCAATGGAATCGTCTCAACCCATTTGGTAAAATAATCTGTTGCTAAAAGTACAAACTTATGCCCCTTGCTCGATGGAGGATTTATTTGGCCAATCAAATCTATTCCTCAAGCTCACTGAAGATAAACAGCTCAAAACGAAGCTCTCTGCTCTGATAAAAACCCAAGAAGCAGGCCAAAATCTTTTGGAGACCATTAATAGAATGATATCTGATGCTAAAGATGTAATCTCCAAGTACTTGGGTGTGTAGTTGTATCGAACATTTAATTAGCCGAATGTCTTCCCAACTTTGTATTCTCACCAATCTTTGCTTTCTTCCTCGCTTTATTGTGAACAACACATTCGGCAAAGCTAAGTCGTGACAGCGTCAGACCCGAAAAACGACCTGACACAACACAGCCGAATCCAATTCAGTAGAACCGAACCCGATTCGGCATGAATCCCAAACGACACGGCAACTGCTCGGTTCGTGGGGCTTCCCACCTTCCGAAATTTTGGGATGTGCGCCACGATCTCCGACCACGATTTCTTCCGCGGGTTCCATAAATAAACACCCAGGTAGCCCACAGTTTTTCATCAAATTCTTCGTCTTCCAAGTTCTTGCCGGCCCAAGTCATTCTTTTCCCCATCCACAGTAACTCCGAGGAACTTCCAATGGCCGACAACAACAGGAGGCGCCCGGCCGCCGATGAGGCCGAAGGAAGCCGCGCCGGCGCTCGCCGCAGGTGATTGGCTGCTTGCTTCTCTCTGTTCTTCTCGAGATTTGCCCTCTCCTCCTTTGATGAATCTCTTTGTTTTCCCAGGGTAATCCGATGGATTGCCGCCGCTGGTGCGCCGGTCGCGGCTCCAACCGCTGCTCCTGTAGCGTCCGGCTCTTCAAGTTCGTCCAATCGGGCTTCCTCATTGGACGACTTCCGCTACTCAGACGGCGATGCCCGCCGATTCAAGGCGGAGCGCGACGACTCTCGTCGCGAACTAGAGGTCATCTCCAAGCAAGCTGGGATTGCTGACCTTGAATGGCAGCACGAGCGCAAGCAGCTGCTCGAAGTCATTGACGGTGAGTCCTGCAATCTGCTCAATTTCAACCTCGTCCTCCAAATGATATTAATCTGTTATCCCCTTGAGATGTGTATAAGAGACAGAAGGAGTAGTGGCCAC
>OAMR01000239.1:49755-54755 GCA_900205405.1 Echinochloa crus-galli | reverse complement strand
GTTTACCTCGCGGCGAGAGCTCATGTTTTTTGTCCACCCCCCTTAGTCCATGTTTGCTGAATTGTGTACCTGCACACCATACAGTCACCAAAACTCGTGGAACATTATTAGAATATAAACCTAAGTACATGGAATGTTGCATATAACCTCGTTTATTCCCGAGTATTGGTGGTCGATTTTGGGTTGTAACGACCGCCAACAAGCTCCCCCAAGCTTAGCTCTTTGCTCGTCCTCGAGCAAAGATATAAACTTAGGCTCGGTGGATCAGGAGTTGCTACAATGTCATTTCTTTTGCAGGTAACTTATAAACAACTAGTCTTCAAGAATACTTGAATCATAGGCAAAGTTTCAAATCACCTTTTTACCTATGGGGCTTATAGCAATCTCCTTATCTTGGGCGGTTGAAAGGACGAACAGTTTAAACTCAGTTTTATTCCACTCTACTCTTTTCAGGATCCCATCTCGGAGTTTTTCATAAGTTTTGAAAACTACAAATTGTTCCTCATTGGCACACTCAATCACTCAAGTGTATTTGAATCCTCACCAAAGGCTTGTGCCTTCTTTTCATCCTAACATCTAATATGGCTTTTTGTGTGGCTCAGGGACAAAGGATGAAGGCATGCATGCATCTTATATTTTGCTAAGTCAAAGACCGGATCTCTGAGGAGACAAATCACATCTTAAGATCGAGACGTGCAAGTGTGTGGATATGAATGGAGTGGAATATGGTGGAATGGTGGAATGGAATATGGTGGAACTCCTTGGATGAATTTCATTCTCCTTGATTTATTTTTGAGAACATGGGCTATCTTTTATTCTTATATTTTTGCCATGCCACTTGGCATTCTTTTCTTTTTTTCTCTTTCTTTTTGCCATGCTCTTTGGCATGCTTTTCTTTTTCTCTTATTTTTGCCATGCTTCTTTGGCATGCTTTTCTTTTTGCATAGCCCATGTCTCTATCAAGAATATTTGGAGAGGGAACTCATAGAACATGGAGCATTTATTTTTGTGGATGGATGATGGAAAATGTTTGCTAACTCCCAGTGTAGGAATTGCAAGTGAGAGGTGGTGTGTGTACGTGGGTCTCGATCTTTAAGAATATGAAAGCTTCACTCAAAGGTCACAACAATTTGACAAAGCTCACTAAGATAACAAGCAGCATATGAGTAGAAATTTTCAACTAAGCTTATCATATGGCTCTGGTAGGTATTTTGACCAATGAGGAACTTGTTTCATTTTGAAAGCATAAATTTCCGAGATTTTCCCCGTACTAAAAGCAGAATAGAATTTAACCAAATTCTCACTATATCAATCCCCACAACAACTTAGACTTGGAATAAAGCATGTGCTCCCACAAGGTTTTCAGGATCATTTTTACTCATGCCAAATAACTCAAGCACAATCTAGCAACTAGTTGAAGCAAAGTACTTGCAAAATTAATGACAGAGCAACTATTCATCATTTCCAAGGTGAGAGGCATATGATTCATTCCATGCATAGTTGGGAGTTATTTTTATTCAAGGGAAATATTGTTTAAGGGAAATATTTTTGGTATTCTCTTTTTTTGAATGCAAACTATCATGAAGGGAAATGAAAGGGAAATTAAATGATCAAAGTGCTGGATAAATCGGGACATACCTGGTGGGGGTCCTCCCCCAAGCTTGGACTTTCACTGGTAGGGGTTGAGCCTTGAAAGGTACTGGCTCAGCTGTTCTGCTTGCTCGTGGACGTCATGCTGGATGGACGCTACCATCCCGCTATTCTCTTGATGGTACTGAGAATGGCGGGCTAGTGTGTCCTGGATCTCTCGGGTACGGTCGTCGATGAGCTCGACTCGGTCGGAGATGTAGGACATCTCCCGGCCGTAGTCGAAGCGTGCGGACTGTGAGTATCCGGGGTAGTATGGCTGGGAGGCACTGTCGTATCCCCCTCCATACCGACTCCCGGACCACTCAGAGTCCGTGTCCTGGCCGTAGTCCCAGCGTCCTGAGGTGAAGTAGTTCGGCTCCTGGTGTTGCCCGGAGCCTCCTGCTCCGGATGTCCCGACGCCGGTGTACATGTCGTAGGTGGCCTCAAAAGCGGAAGTGTGTCGGTGTGGCATTTGTGGTACATCTTCTGGTTCCTGTGAGGTGGCGAGCCCAGCATCACGCCTGGCTCGTCCCCTCGTGACGGGTCCGTCACTTGCAACGCTGAGCCAAGCGGGCTCTCTCCAAGGTGGAGAATCGTCCGACTCGGTCCTGAACTGAAGAGTTAGTTTCGGTGTGGTATACAACCTTAGTGCTGCACAAGGCAAAGGCACTTCAGTTGTATAGCCACGGTAAATAATTGCCAGCGTTGCGTGAGGCATCCGCCGTATCATGTGGGCTTGCACGAAGTGCTCGGCATCCACGACGGAACGCGCTGTCTCGATGTACGTGAGCCGGGCGCCTTGAAGGACGCCCAGGTGGTTTGCGAGGCGAGTGACTAGAGAAGTCATCTCCATGCCACCCGTACAAGAAATATGAGACAGCCAGTGACCAACCATGTCTTTCACAGGTGAATAGGGAATCTGCTTGACCATGGCAAAAAGAACCCGCAACTCGATGGTGTTGACAGGGCGCAAATCTGCCCGGGGGAATACCGTCATAGACACCCAATGATGCATGAAACGCAAAGTGGGGTTATGTATGTTGTTCGTGTGTGGCGCATGACAGTTGGTATCCCCCGCAATCTTTTTCCAAAATGCCACCCGGTCAAATCTTTTAAGCGCTTTGTTCGGGTCTAATGAACAACGGCTTGAAAATCCGAGACCCGAACTAAAATCCCTCCAAGAGCAGAAGAACTCTTGGTTGAAGAACCGAAAACGAATACCCCCAGTTTCAGAAACCAAAGTCGAGAGGAATTCAAGGGTGAGCAGGTACGAACCTTCTTCGTTGATGTGCCAGAAATTCTCCCAGCCAATGGCCTGGAAGATTTCTGTAAACTCTACGTCCATCCCCGTGTCCCTGAGCAAATCTTGCTCAAACACACGGGTGTGCTCGAACTCCTTCAGCCGAAGCTCGTTGAAGGTGTTCCGCTCCATTTCTGTTCTAAGGTTGATGTCACTCTCGCTCAGGAGCTACCTAGCTGGGGGTGTGGCATGGCCCCATCCCGAGCCGGCTGCTTCGTGCTCGTCCGTGTCCATCCGGCTTGAGCCTCAGGACGGAGCTGGGGAGCTCCCAGCATTGTCCGATCGTCGGCCTAGCCGGGCGGAACGACGGAGTGAAGTGAAGAACTTCGACATGATTCCTGCAAAGAGTTAGTGCAACAACAACTACCCGAAGGACTGAATATATGTGGTTAGCACAAGAAAATCAAGTCAGTCATTCAAGATAGTTAGTCGTTCTTACGGGGATGAAAACCACCACAAAAGGTTAGTCATTCTTGTGGGTGTCGGTGACCACCACAAAATCGTCCAGAAATTCAGCACAAAGATCACAACAAAAGCAAAATATTTTTGGGATATTCTAGTGATGCAAGTGAACCAAAACTTGGGCAAGAACTTGGGGAGAACTTGAGCAAGCACTAGAGCAAAGAATCTTGAGAGAGAGAGAGAGAGCTTCCTAGCAGAATTTTCAGAAAGTATGAGTGAGTGAATGGTGCAAGGAAGCAAGGAAGCTTGGCCAGCAATTTATAGGCCGAGGGGAGGGCCTTGGCTGGTTCGGCCGAACTGGGTGGTTCGGGCGACCCAGGCCCTGGTGGCCAGGCCACTCCTCCCTGAGTGGAGCACCTCCCCTTGCTTTGATTCCACGAAATTTTGTGTGGCCAACAATCCCCCGTCTCTGAAGATTGTGGTTCGGATGCAACCACGTTGACCTGCTCCAGGTTATTGGAATTTTGAATTAAATCAGTGCATACCTGAGAGCAATTCTCCACCCTGGGCTTGAGCGCGAACTGAGTGTGCAGCCATTTTTAGTGGGGTAGACATGTTTGTTGCTGGTTGGTGGTGATGGTAAATAATTGGAGATGTTCTAGAAGGGATGAAAATGATAAAAGTTATCAATTACATCCACCCTAGATAAAATTTCAGCATGCGTCCAATTATTTCTAACCAAGCTTGCAGAATTTTCTACTCTCTCTCAAATTAATTACTCAAGTGGTTCATTAGTTTGAAAAGGGAAACATGCAAATGCAATTGAGAATTTAAAATTGGAAGGGAAATATGGGATACATACCGGTTTTCCTCGCGGCGAGAGCTCAGCTTTTAAGTCCGCGAGCGGGACTTCTCCTGTCTTCAATTGCTCTTGTCATCGTCCGGTCCCGGAGTGGATGACTAGGACGATGCAACCTTCTTCCGCCACACATTCTTGTTCTTCTTCTTCGGTGTCGGTGGCGGTGGGATCGGCGTCTCTGGAGAATTCCAGAGGGCTTGCTCTTCCTCATATTTCTTTACGAGGAAATCCATTTCTTCTGCACCCGTCAGTTTTGTCGGCTCGTTCCACTTGAGCTGCTCACCACCGAGTATTTCCAGCTCTCCATTAATGAGAGCCTTAAGGAAACACTCAGCGCTCCTCTGCTCCGGTGTGAGTGGCTCTGTCGTCTTCTCTTCCCGGGGTTGAAACTTGAAGTAAGTCAACCTTCCGTCGATACGGAACGAGATTTCTCTCGCATCCATATCGATCCTAGCCCGGGTGGTGTTCAAGAATGGTCGGCCCAACACAAGGGGAAACGAATGCTCGTTCCCCGTGTCGAGGACAACAAAGTCCACAGGGACATATCGTCCCCAGATCCGGACCGGTACATTCTCGATCACCCCCTCGGGGTAGCGGATGGTTGAGTCCGCAAGCTGTACCTGGGCAGTAGTAGGTGACAAAGTAGGGTAGCGTAATTTCTTAAATAATACCTTAGACATGATGTTAACGCTTGCCCCAAGATCACAGAGTGCATCATCAATGCGACGATTCCAGATCGTGCACTGAATGATGGGCACTCCGGGATCTTCCTTCCTATCCGGAGAGGTCTTGATGATCGCCCTTTTTGCA
>OAMR01000615.1:774844-787471 GCA_900205405.1 Echinochloa crus-galli | reverse complement strand
TGGGTCCAAAAAAGTGGATTGGGTGCATTCATTTCGTTTCTAGGCCATATCGGTGCATCATTTCGTTTAAGGCCCGACTCGTTGCATTAAATGTAACCCCGGCATGGTTTCCAACACAGTATCAAAACTGATAAAAACGAACAAAAACATCACTATTGGGTCCAAAAAAGAGGATTGGGTGCGTTCGTTTCGTTTCTAGCCCGTGCATCGTTTCGTTTCCCGCCCGAGTCGGTGCATTAAATGTAACCCCGGCTTGGTTTCCGGAACAGTAACAAAACCGACCAGAACAAACCAAAACATCACTATTGGGTCCAAAAAAGTGGATTGGGTGCATTCATTTTGTTTCTAGGCCATATCAGTGCATCATTTTGTTTAAGGCCCGACTCGTTGCATTAAATGTAACCCCGGTGTGGTTTCCAACACAGTATCAAAACTGATAAAAACGAACAAAAACATCACTATTGGGTCCAAAAAAGTGGATTGGGTGCGTTCGTTTCGTTTCTAGCCCGTGCATCATTTCGTTTCCAGCCCGAGTCGGTGCATTAAATGTAAACCCGGCACGGTTTCCGGAACAGTAACAAAACCGACCAGAACAAACCAAAACATCACTATTGGGTCCAAAAAACTGGATTGGGTGCATTCATTTCGTTTCGAGGCCATATCGGTGCATCATTTCGTTTAAGGCCCGACTCGTTGCATTAAATGTAACCACGGCATGGTTTACAACACAGTATCAAAACTGATAAAAACGACCAAAAACATCACTATTGGGTCCAAAAAAGTGGATTGGGTGCGTTCGTTTCGTTTCTAGCCCGAATCGGTGCATCGTTCCAGCCCGAGTCGGTGCATTAAATGTAACCCCGGCATGGTTTCCGAAACAGTAACAAAACTGATAAAAACGAACAAAAACATCAATGTTGGGTCCAAAAAAGTGGATTGGGTGCGTTCGTTTCGTTTCTAGCCCGAATCGGTGCATCGTTTCGTTTCCGGCCCGACTCGGAGCATTAAATGTGACCCCGGCATGGTTTCCAGCACAGTAACAAAACTGACCAGATTGAACCAAAACATCACTATAGGGTCCAAAAAAGTGGATTGGGTGCATTCATTTCGTTTCTAGGCCATATCGGTGCATCATTTCGTTTAAGGCCCGACTCGTTGCATTAAATGTAACCCCGGCATGGTTTCCAACACAGTATCAAAACTGATAAAAACGAACAAAAACATCAATGTTGGGTCCAAAAAAATGGATTGGGTGCGTTCGTTTCGTTTCTAGCCTGTGTATAAGAGACAGCGGCATGGTTTCTGACACTGTAACAAAACTGACCAGAACGAACCAAAACATCACTATAGGGCCATAAAAAGTGGATTGAGTGCGTTCGTTTCGTTTGTACCCAGAATCGGTGCATTCTTTCGTTTCCAGCCCGACTCGGTGCATTCAATGTAACCCCGGCATGGTTTCCGAAACAGTAAAAAAACTGACCAAAATGTCATGATTGGGTCCAAAAAGGTGGATTGGGTGCGTTCATTTCGTTTCTAGGCCATATCGGTGCATCATTTCATTTCTAGGCCATATCGGTGCATCATTTCGTTTCCGGCCCGACTCGTTGCATTAAATGTAACCCCGGCATGGCTTTCGGCATAGTAACTAAACTTCCAAAACGAACCAAAACATCACTATTCGGTCCAAAAAAGTTGATTGGGTGTGTTCGTTTCGTTTCTGGCCCGAATCGGTGCATCGTTTAGTTTCTGGCCCTTCGAACCAAAACATCACTATTGGGTCCAAAAAAGTGGATTGGGTGCATTCATTTCGTTTCTAGGCCATATCGGTGCATCATTTCGTTTAAGGCCCGACTCGTTGCATTAAATGTAACCCCGGCATGGTTTCCGGCACGATTACAAAACTGACCAGAACGAACCGAAACATCACTATAGGGTCAAAAAAAGGGGATTCGGTGCCTTTGTTTGGTTTGTAGCCAGAATCAGTGCATCCTATCATTTCCAGCCCGACTCGATGCTTTAAATACAACGCCGGTATGGCTTTCGGCATAGTAATTAAACTAACCAAAATGAACCAAAACGTCACTATTGGGTGCAAAAAGGTGGATTGGGTGCATTCATTTCTTTTCTAGGCCATATCGGTGCATCATTTCACTTAAGGCCCGACTCGTTGCATTAAATGTAACCGCGGCATGGTTTCCAACACAGTATCAAAACTGATAAAAACGAACAAAAACATCACTATTGGGTCAAAAAAAGTGTATTGGGTGCGTTCGTTTCATTTCTAGGCCATATCGGTGCATCATTTCGTTTAAGGCCCGAGTCGTTGCAATAAATGTAACCCCGGCATGGTTTCCAACACAGTATCAAAACTGATAAAAACGAACAAAAACATCACTATTGGGTCAAAAAAAGTGTATTGGGTGCGTTCGTCATTTCGTTTAAGGCCCGACTCGTTGCATTAAATGTAACCCCGTCATGGTTTCCAACACAGTATCAAAACTGATAAAAATGAACAAAAACATCAATATTGGGTCCAAAAAAATTTGATTGGGTGCGTTCGTTTCGTTTCTAGGCCATATCGGTGCATCATTTCGTTTAAGGCCCGACTTGTTGCATTAAATGTAACCCCGGCATGGTTTCCAACACAGTATCAAAACTGATAAAAACGAACAAAAACATCAATGTTGGGTCCAAAAAAGTGGATTGGGTGCGTTCGTTTTAATGCACTGATTTGGGCCAGAAACAAAACGATGCAACGATTCGGGCCAGAAATAAAACGAACACACCCAATCCACTTTTTTGGGCCAAATAATAATGTTTTGGTTCTTTTTGTTCATTTTAGTTACTACCCGGAGCCATGCTGGGGTTACATTTAATGCTCCGAGTCGGGCCGGAAACGAAACGATGCACCGATTCGGGCTAGAAACGAAACGAACGCACCCAATCCACTTTTTTGGACCCAACATTGAGGTTTTTGTTCGTTTTTATCAGTTTTGATACTGTGTTGGAAACCATGCCGGGGTTACATTTAATGCAACGAGTCGGGCCTTAAACGAAATGATGCACCGATATGGCCTAGAAACGAAATGAATGCACCCAATCCACTTTTTTGGACCCAATAGTGATGTTTTGGTTTGTTCTGGTCGGCTTTGTTACTGTTCCGGAAACCAAGCCGGGGTTACATTTAATGCACCGACTCGGGCTGGAAACGAAATGATGCACGGGCTAGAAACGAAACGAACGCACCCAATCCACTTTTTTAGACCCAACATTGATGTTTTAGTTCGTTTTTATCAGTTTTGATACTGTGTTGGAAACCATGCCGGGGTTACATTTAATGCAACGAGTCGGGCCTTAAACGAAATGATGCACCGATATGGCCTAGAAACGAAATGAATGCACCCAATCCAATTTTTTTGGACCCAATATTGATGTTTTTGTTCATTTTTATCAGTTTTGATACTGTGTTGGAAACCATGCCGGGGTTACATTTAATGCAACGAGTCGGGCCTTAAACGAAATGATGCACCGATATGGCCTAGAAACGAAATGAATGCACCCAATCCAATTTTTTTGGACCCAATATTGATGTTTTTGTTCATTTTTATCAGTTTTGATACTGTGTTGGAAACCATGCCGGGGTTACATTTAATGCAACGAGTCGGGCCTTAAACGAAATGATGCACCGATATGGCCTAGAAACGAAATGAATGCACCCAATCCACTTTTTTGGACCCAATAGTGATGTTTTGGTTTGTTCTGGTCGGTTTTGTTACTGTTCCGGAAACCAAGAAGGGTTACATTTAATGCACCGACTCGGGCTGGAAACGAAATGATGCACGGGCTAGAAACGAAACGAACGCACCCAATCCACTTTTTTAGACCCAACATTGATGTTTTAGTTCGTTTTTATCAGTTTTGATACTGTGTTGGAAACCATGCCGGGGTTACATTTAATGCAACGAGTCGGGCCTTAAACGAAATGATGCACCGATATGGCCTAGAAACGAAATGAATGCACCCAATCCACTTTTTTGGACCCAATAGTGATGTTTTGGTTCATTCTGGTCAGTTTTGTTACTGTTCCGGAAACCAAGCCGGGGTTACATTTAATGCACCGAGTCGGGCTGGAAAGGAGAGGATGCACCGATTCTGGCTACAAACGAAACGAGCGCACCCAATCCACTTTTTTGGACCCTATAGTGATGTTTTCGTTCATTCTGGTCAGTTTTGTTACTGTTCCGGAAACCATGCCGGGGTTACATTTAATGCAACGAGTCGGGCCTTAAACGAAATGATGCACCGATATGGCCTAGAAACGAAATGAATGCACCCAATCCACTTTTTTGGACCCAATAGTGATGTTTTGGTTTGTTCTGGTCGGTTTTGTTACTGTTCCGGAAACAAAGCCGGGGTTACATTTAATGCACCGAGTCGGGCCGGAAACGAAACGATGCACCGATTCGGGCTAGAAACGAAACGAACGCACCCAATCCACTTTTTTGGACCCAATAGTGATGTTTAGGTTCGTTTTGGTCAGTTTCGTTACTGTGCAAAAAACAATGCTATGTATGCATTTAATGCCCCCATTCGGGCCGGAAACGAAACGATGCACCGATTTGCGTTAGAAACGAAACGAACGCACCCAATCCACTTTTTTGGACCCAATAGTGATGTTTAGGTTCGTTTTGGTCAGTTTCGTTACTGTGCAAAAAACAATGCTATGTATGCATTTAATGCCCCCATTCGGGCCGGAAACGAAACGATGCACCGATTTGCGTTAGAAACGAAACGAACGCACCCAATCCACTTTTTTGGACCCAATAGTGATGTTTAGGTTCGTTTTGGTCAGTTTCGTTACTGTGCAAAAAACAATGCTATGTATGCATTTAATGCCCCCATTCGGGCCGGAAACGAAACGATGCACCGATTTGCGTTAGAAACGAAACGAACGCACCCAATCCACTTTTTTGGACCCAATAGTGATGTTTAGGTTCGTTTTGGTCAGTTTCGTTACTGTGCAAAAAATCGTTTCTAGCCCAAATCGATGCATCGTTTCTAGCCCAAATCGATGCATCGTTTCTAGCCCAAATCGATGCATCGTTTCTAGCCCAAATCGATGCATCGTTTCTAGCCCAAATCGATGCATCGTTTCTAGCCCAAATCGATGCATCGTTTCTAGCCCAAATCGATGCATCGTTTCTAGCCCAAATCGATGCATCGTTTCTAGCCCAAATCGATGCATCGTTTCTAGCCCAAATCGATGCATCGTTTCTAGCCCAAATCGATGCATCGTTTCTAGCCCAAATCGATGCATCGTTTCTAGCCCAAATCGATGCATCGTTTCTAGCCCAAATCGATGCATCGTTTCTAGCCCAAATCGATGCATCGTTTCTAGCCCAAATCGATGCATCGTTTCTAGCCCAAATCGATGCATCGTTTCTAGCCCAAATCGATGCATCGTTTCTAGCCCAAATCGATGCATCGTTTCTAGCCCAAATCGATGCATCGTTTCTAGCCCAAATCGATGCATCGTTTCTAGCCCAAATCGATGCATCGTTTCTAGCCCAAATCGATGCATCGTTTCTAGCCCAAATCGATGCATCGTTTCTAGCCCAAATCGATGCATCGTTTCTAGCCCAAATCGATGCATCGTTTCTAGCCCAAATCGATGCATCGTTTCTAGCCCAAATCGATGCATCGTTTCTAGCCCAAATCGATGCATCGTTTCTAGCCCAAATCGATGCATCGTTTCTAGCCCAAATCGATGCATCGTTTCTAGCCCAAATCGATGCATCGTTTCTAGCCCAAATCGATGCATCGTTTCTAGCCCAAATCGATGCATCGTTTCTAGCCCAAATCGATGCATCGTTTCTAGCCCAAATCGATGCATCGTTTCTAGCCCAAATCGATGCATCGTTTCTAGCCCAAATCGATGCATCGTTTCTAGCCCAAATCGATGCATCGTTTCTAGCCCAAATCGATGCATCGTTTCTAGCCCAAATCGATGCATCGTTTCTAGCCCAAATCGATGCATCGTTTCTAGCCCAAATCGATGCATCGTTTCTAGCCCAAATCGATGCATCGTTTCTAGCCCAAATCGATGCATCGTTTCTAGCCCAAATCGATGCATCGTTTCTAGCCCAAATCGATGCATCGTTTCTAGCCCAAATCGATGCATCGTTTCTAGCCCAAATCGATGCATCGTTTCTAGCCCAAATCGATGCATCGTTTCTAGCCCAAATCGATGCATCGTTTCTAGCCCAAATCGATGCATCGTTTCTAGCCCAAATCGATGCATCGTTTCTAGCCCAAATCGATGCATCGTTTCTAGCCCAAATCGATGCATCGTTTCTAGCCCAAATCGATGCATCGTTTCTAGCCCAAATCGATGCATCGTTTCTAGCCCAAATCGATGCATCGTTTCTAGCCCAAATCGATGCATCGTTTCTAGCCCAAATCGATGCATCGTTTCTAGCCCAAATCGATGCATCGTTTCTAGCCCAAATCGATGCATCGTTTCTAGCCCAAATCGATGCATCGTTTCTAGCCCAAATCGATGCATCGTTTCTAGCCCAAATCGATGCATCGTTTCTAGCCCAAATCGATGCATCGTTTCTAGCCCAAATCGATGCATCGTTTCTAGCCCAAATCGATGCATCGTTTCTAGCCCAAATCGATGCATCGTTTCTAGCCCAAATCGATGCATCGTTTCTAGCCCAAATCGATGCATCGTTTCTAGCCCAAATCGATGCATCGTTTCTAGCCCAAATCGATGCATCGTTTCTAGCCCAAATCGATGCATCGTTTCTAGCCCAAATCGATGCATCGTTTCTAGCCCAAATCGATGCATCGTTTCTAGCCCAAATCGATGCATCGTTTCTAGCCCAAATCGATGCATCGTTTCTAGCCCAAATCGATGCATCGTTTCTAGCCCAAATCGATGCATCGTTTCTAGCCCAAATCGATGCATCGTTTCTAGCCCAAATCGATGCATCGTTTCTAGCCCAAATCGATGCATCGTTTCTAGCCCAAATCGATGCATCGTTTCTAGCCCAAATCGATGCATCGTTTCTAGCCCAAATCGATGCATCGTTTCTAGCCCAAATCGATGCATCGTTTCTAGCCCAAATCGATGCATCGTTTCTAGCCCAAATCGATGCATCGTTTCTAGCCCAAATCGATGCATCGTTTCTAGCCCAAATCGATGCATCGTTTCTAGCCCAAATCGATGCATCGTTTCTAGCCCAAATCGATGCATCGTTTCTAGCCCAAATCGATGCATCGTTTCTAGCCCAAATCGATGCATCGTTTCTAGCCCAAATCGATGCATCGTTTCTAGCCCAAATCGATGCATCGTTTCTAGCCCAAATCGATGCATCGTTTCTAGCCCAAATCGATGCATCGTTTCTAGCCCAAATCGATGCATCGTTTCTAGCCCAAATCGATGCATCGTTTCTAGCCCAAATCGATGCATCGTTTCTAGCCCAAATCGATGCATCGTTTCTAGCCCAAATCGATGCATCGTTTCTAGCCCAAATCGATGCATCGTTTCTAGCCCAAATCGATGCATCGTTTCTAGCCCAAATCGATGCATCGTTTCTAGCCCAAATCGATGCATCGTTTCTAGCCCAAATCGATGCATCGTTTCTAGCCCAAATCGATGCATCGTTTCTAGCCCAAATCGATGCATCGTTTCTAGCCCAAATCGATGCATCGTTTCTAGCCCAAATCGATGCATCGTTTCTAGCCCAAATCGATGCATCGTTTCTAGCCCAAATCGATGCATCGTTTCTAGCCCAAATCGATGCATCGTTTCTAGCCCAAATCGATGCATCGTTTCTAGCCCAAATCGATGCATCGTTTCTAGCCCAAATCGATGCATCGTTTCTAGCCCAAATCGATGCATCGTTTCTAGCCCAAATCGATGCATCGTTTCTAGCCCAAATCGATGCATCGTTTCTAGCCCAAATCGATGCATCGTTTCTAGCCCAAATCGATGCATCGTTTCTAGCCCAAATCGATGCATCGTTTCTAGCCCAAATCGATGCATCGTTTCTAGCCCAAATCGATGCATCGTTTCTAGCCCAAATCGATGCATCGTTTCTAGCCCAAATCGATGCATCGTTTCTAGCCCAAATCGATGCATCGTTTCTAGCCCAAATCGATGCATCGTTTCTAGCCCAAATCGATGCATCGTTTCTAGCCCAAATCGATGCATCGTTTCTAGCCCAAATCGATGCATCGTTTCTAGCCCAAATCGATGCATCGTTTCTAGCCCAAATCGATGCATCGTTTCTAGCCCAAATCGATGCATCGTTTCTAGCCCAAATCGATGCATCGTTTCTAGCCCAAATCGATGCATCGTTTCTAGCCCAAATCGATGCATCGTTTCTAGCCCAAATCGATGCATCGTTTCTAGCCCAAATCGATGCATCGTTTCTAGCCCAAATCGATGCATCGTTTCTAGCCCAAATCGATGCATCGTTTCTAGCCCAAATCGATGCATCGTTTCTAGCCCAAATCGATGCATCGTTTCTAGCCCAAATCGATGCATCGTTTCTAGCCCAAATCGATGCATCGTTTCTAGCCCAAATCGATGCATCGTTTCTAGCCCAAATCGATGCATCGTTTCTAGCCCAAATCGATGCATCGTTTCTAGCCCAAATCGATGCATCGTTTCTAGCCCAAATCGATGCATCGTTTCTAGCCCAAATCGATGCATCGTTTCTAGCCCAAATCGATGCATCGTTTCTAGCCCAAATCGATGCATCGTTTCTAGCCCAAATCGATGCATCGTTTCTAGCCCAAATCGATGCATCGTTTCTAGCCCAAATCGATGCATCGTTTCTAGCCCAAATCGATGCATCGTTTCTAGCCCAAATCGATGCATCGTTTCTAGCCCAAATCGATGCATCGTTTCTAGCCCAAATCGATGCATTGTTTCTATCCAAAATCGATGCATCATTTCGTTTCCGACCAGACTCGGTGCATTAAATGTAACCCCGGCATGGTTTCCAACACAGTATCAAAACTGATAAAAACGAACAAAAACATCACTATTGGGTCCAGAAAAGTGGATTGGATGCGTTCGTTTCGTTTCTAGCCCAAATCGATGCATTGTTTCTATCCAAAATCGATGCATCATTTCGTTTCCGACCAGACTCGGTGCATTAAATGTAACCCCGGCATGGTTTCCAACACAGTATCAAAACTGATAAAAACGAACAAAAACATCACTATTGGGTCCAGAAAAGTGGATTGGATGCGTTCGTTTCGTTTCTAGCCCAAATCGATGCATTGTTTCTATCCAAAATCGATGCATCATTTCGTTTCCGACCAGACTCGGTGCATTAAATGTAACCCCGGCATGGTTTCCAACACAGTATCAAAACTGATAAAAACGAACAAAAACATCACTATTGGGTCCAGAAAAGTGGATTGGATGCGTTCGTTTCGTTTCTAGCCCAAATCGATGCATTGTTTCTATCCAAAATCGATGCATCATTTCGTTTCCGACCAGACTCGGTGCATTAAATGTAACCCCGGCATGGTTTCCAACACAGTATCAAAACTGATAAAAACGAACAAAAACATCACTATTGGGTCCAGAAAAGTGGATTGGATGCGTTCGTTTCGTTTCTAGCCCAAATCGATGCATCATTTCGTTTCCGACCAGACTCGGTGCATTAAATGTAACCCCGGCATGGTTTCCAACACAGTATCAAAACTGATAAAAACGAACAAAAACATCACTATTGGGTCCAAAAAATTGGATTGGGTGCGTTCGTTTCGTTTCTAGCCCGAATCGGTGCATCGTTTCGTTTCTGACCAGACTCGGTGCATTAAATGTAACCCCGGCATGGTTTCCAACACAGTATCAAAACTGATAAAAACGAACAAAAACATCACTACTGGGTCCAAAAAAGTGGATTGGGTGCGTTCGTTTCATTTCTAGGCCATATCGGTGCATCATTTCGTTCCCGGCCCGACTCGTTGCATTAAATGTAACCCCAGCATGGTTTCCAACACAGTATCAAAACTGATAAAAACGAACAAAAACATCAATGTTGGGTCCAAAAAAGTGGATTGGGTGCGTTCGTTTCGTTTCTAGCCCGAATCGGTACATCGTTTCATTTCCGGCCCGACTCGGAGCATTAAATGTAACCCCAGCATGGCTCCGGGATAGTAACTAAAATGAACAAAAAGAACCAAAACATCGCTATTTGGCCCAAAAAAGTGGATTGGGTGTGTTCGTTTTATTTCTGGCCCGAATCGTTGCATCGTTTTGTTTCTGGCCCAAATCAGTGCATTAAATGCAACCACGTCATGGTTTCTGACACAGTAACGAAACTGACCAAAATGAACAAAAACATCACTATTGGGTCCAAAAAAGTGGATTGGGTGCGTTCGTTTCGTTTCTAGCCCGTGCATCATTTCGTTTCCAGCCCGAGTCGGTGCATTAAATGTAACTCCGGCATGGTTTCCGGAACAATAACAAAACTGACAAGAACGAACCAAAACATCACTATAGGGTCCAAAAAAGTTAATTGGGTGCGCTCGTGTCGTTTGTAGCCACAATCGGTGCATCGTTTCATTTCCAGCCCCACTCGGTTCGTTAAATGTAACCCCGGCATGGCTTTCGCCATAGTAACTAAACTGACCAAAACGAAATAAAACATCACTATTGGGTCCAAAAAGGTGGATTAGTGGATTGGGTGCATTCATTTCGTTTCTAGGCCATATCGGTGCATCATTTCGTTTAAGGCCCGACTCGTTGCATTAAATGTAACCCCGGCATGGTTTCCAACACAGTATCAAAACTGATAAAAACGAACAAAAACATCACTATTGGGTCCAAAAAAGTGGATTGGGTGCGTCTGTTTCGTTTCTAGCCCGTGCATCGTTTCATTTCTGGCCCGAGTCGGTGCATTAAATGTAACCCCGGCTTGGTTTCCGGAACAGTAACAAAACCGACCAGAACAAACCAAAACATCACTATTGGGTCCAAAAAAGTGGATTGGGTGCATTCATTTCGTTTCTAGGCCATATCGGTGCATCATTTCGTTTAAGGCCCGACTCGTTGCATTAAATGTAACCCCGGCATGGTTTCCAACACAGTATCAAAACTGATAAAAACGAACAAAAACATCAATGTTGGGTCCAAAAAAGTGGATTGGGTGCGTTCGTTTCGTTTCTAGCCCGAATCGGTGCATCGTTTCCGGCCCGACTCGGTGCATTAAATGTAACCCCGACATGGCTTTCGGCATAGTAACTAAACTGACCAAAAGGAACCAAAACATCACTATTGGGTCCAAAAAAGTGGATTGGGTGCATTCATTTCGTTTCTAGGCCATATCGGTGCATCATTTCGTTTAAGGCCCGACTCGTTGCATTAAATGTAACCCCGGCATGGTTTCCAACACAGTATCAAAACTGATAAAAACGAACAAAAACATCAATGTTGGGTCCAAAAAAGTGGATTGGGTGCGTTCGTTTCGTTTCTAGCCCGAATCGGTGCATCGTTTCGTTTCCGGCCCGAGTCGGTGCATTAAATGTAACCCCGGCATGGTTTCCAACACAGTATCAAAACTGATAAAAACGAACAAAAACATCAATGTTGGGTCCAAAAAAGTGGATTGGGTGCGTTCGTTTCGTTTCTAGCCCGAATCGGTGCATCGTTTCGTTTCCGGCCCGAGTCGGTGCATTAAATGTAACCCCGGCATGGTTTCCAACACAGTATCAAAACTGATAAAAACGAACAAAAACATCAATGTTGGGTCCAAAAAAGTGGATTGGGTGCGTTCGTTTCGTTTCTAGCCCGAATCGGTGCATCGTTTCGTTTCCGGCCCGAGTCGGTGCATTAAATGTAACCCCGGCATGGTTTCCAACACAGTATCAAAACTGATAAAAACGAACAAAAACATCAATGTTGGGTCCAAAAAAGTGGATTGGGTGCGTTCGTTTCGTTTCTAGCCCGAATCGGTGCATCGTTTCGTTTCCGGCCCGAGTCGGTGCATTAAATGTAACCCCGGCATGGTTTCCAACACAGTATCAAAACTGATAAAAACGAACAAAAACATCAATGTTGGGTCCAAAAAAGTGGATTGGGTGCGTTCGTTTCGTTTCTAGCCCGAATCGGTGCATCGTTTCGTTTCCGGCCCGAGTCGGTGCATTAAATGTAACCCCGGCATGGTTTCCAACACAGTATCAAAACTGATAAAAACGAACAAAAACATCAATGTTGGGTCCAAAAAAGTGGATTGGGTGCGTTCGTTTCGTTTCTAGCCCGTGCATCGTTTCGTTTCCGGCCCGAGTCGGTGCATTAAATGTAACCCCGGCATGGTTTCCAACACAGTATCAAAACTGATAAAAACGAACAAAAACATCAATGTTGGGTCCAAAAAAGAGGATTGGGTGCGTTCGTTTCGTTTCTAGCCCGAATCGGTGCATCGTTTCCGGCCCGACTCGGTGCATTAAATGTAACCCCGACATGGTTTCCAACACAGTATCAAAACTGATAAAAACGAACAAAAACATCAATGTTGGGTCCAAAAAAGTGGATTGGGCGCGTTCGTTTCGTTTCTAGCCCAAATCGATGCATCGTTTCGTTTCCGACCAGACTCG
>OAMR01000615.1:660365-723438 GCA_900205405.1 Echinochloa crus-galli | reverse complement strand
CTAGGGTTTGCTTGTTGTTCTTCTTCTCTGGGCAGTCAAAGGACTTGTGACCGGGCTTCCCACAAGCAAAGCAGACAACTATGTGTCTTCCCACTTCCACATTGGAATCTCTAGTGGTTTCAGCAATCCGGCTGGTCTTTGATGTTCTGCCTTGATTCTTCGGCAAGAGTCGCACTTGGCAACACACTCAGCTATATCTTCCCTCATCTTCTTCCACCAGAAACGATATTTTAGATCTTGGTACATCTTGGTGCATCCTGGGTGAATGGAATACTTGGAATCATGAGCTTCTGCGAGAATGGTCTTCCGAATACTTTCATCTTGCGGCACGCAAATGCGTTGCTTGACCACACATCTCTGGTGCTCGCACCTACGAAAGTCTTTCGAGATTGGCTTCAACGCCGGTGATGGATATCATGAATCACTGCTTGAATTTCCGGACAGTTCTTCTGAGCATTCTTGATGCGTTCTTCCAGGTTGTATTTCACTGTCAGCTCTTTAGGTTGTCCTTCATCTACTTCCTCAAGTCTGAGCATGTTCAGCTCTCTTATCAACTCCGGATGTCTCTCTTCCATCATCAAGTTGTTGCAGTAGCTTTTACGGCTTAAGGCATCTGCTACTACGTTAGTTTTGCCTGGATGGTAGTGTATCTCCAAATCGTAGTCTTTAGCAGCTCTGTCATTGTCTTTGCAATCTTGGAGAAGTTCTCAATGAATCTTCTGTAGTAACCTGCCAATCCGAGAAGGCTTCGGATTTCTGTGGCATTCTTTGGCTGTTTCCATTCTGCCACTGCCTCAATCTTTTCGGGATCCACTGCTACGCCTTCAGCTGTCAACACGTGACCCAGAAAGGCTACTTTCTCCAACCAGAACTCGCACTTGCTGAACTTCCCATAGAGTTGATGCTGCCTCAGCTTCTCTAGCATTATTCTCAGGTGTTCCTCATGCTCTTCAGCTGTCTCTGAGTAGATCAGTATGTCATTAATGAACACCACCACGAACTTGTCCAGTTCTTCCATGAACACTTTAGTCTGCTGTTCATGAAGTAAGCAGGTGCGTTTGTCAGGCCAAAGGACACTACTGTGAACTCGTACTGCCCGTACCGAGTCACGAAAGCTGTCTTGGGGATGTCACCTTCTCTGATCTTCATCTGATGGTAACCTGACCTCAGATCTATCTTGCTGAAGTACTTAGCTTTCTTCAACTGATCTAGCAGATCATCAATTCGAGGTAGTGGGTACTTGTTCTTGATGGTCACTGCGTTCAGGGATCTGTAATCTACGCACATGCGCATGGATCCATCTTTCTTCTTCACAAATAGTACCGGCGATCCCCATGGGGATGCACTGGTTCTGATCACCCCACTCTCTAGCATTTCTTTTAACTGCTTCTTGAGTTCTTCCAGCTCTTCTACCGACATTCTGTATGGTCAACTCAATTATGAACTCTACGTCACGGTCAGGTGGAAGGCCTGGTAGTTCTTCTGGGAAAACATCTGGGTACTCACAGACTACTGGCACCTCCTCAATGGTCTTTTCCTTGATACTGTACACAAACTTTCTCATGGAAGGCTTCCTGACTCTTTCTTTTGCTTCCTGTGGCTTGACTGACACCTTCAGACCACTCGAGTGTGTCAGCACTACTGTCCTTGGCGAGCAACTTATCACTCCTTTGTGTGCTGTCAACCAATCCATGCCAAGGATCACGTCAATGCCATCTGACTTCAACACTGTCAGGTCTGCTGAGAATACTAGTCCTCCTAGTTCCATGCTGACTGATGGGCACTCATGGGTGCATCTGAGTTCTCCCAGTGGAAAAGTTGTGGTTATAGGTTTGACTCTCCGGCGCATTGGCAAAGACTGCGCTATTGCAAACCTTGAAGAGATATATGATCCGGTCGCACAGAATCAAATAAGACTAGAGCTTTTGTGCCATTCACTAGAAACTCTCCGAGTACCACGTCGGGTGCATCCTCTGTATCCTCCTTGGTCATGTGGTTGAGTCGGCCTCTGAGGGCTGTGGTCGGCTGCTTCTTCTGGCTGCCTAGTGTTGTTGTTTTAGCTAGGGACTGCTTGTGCTTTCTGTCTGGACATTCAAACGACTTGTGATCTGGCTTTCCGCATACAAAGCAGGTATCTTGCGCGCCACTGTCAACTCTAGGTGCATTTTTCTGCCTCTGGTTCGAACCTTCCTGAGCAGGGTAGTTGCTGGTCTTGTTCAAAGTGGTTAGGATTACACTTCTGTCAAAACCTAGTCCTCCTTGGCTCAAGCTTTTCTGGAATCCACTGCGGAGCATGTTGCTCTGGCCACTTCTTGGTTTCTGACTCAACCTGAGGTTGTGCTGTTTCTCGGCTTTTCTCTTCTTGACTCTCCAAGTGTCTTCTAAGTCAATTCTTTCCCTTTCTACAGCTATGGCTCTGTCAATCATCTCTCGAAGTGAGCTGTGACTGCTAGAAGCAAGTGCCATTCTAAGTCCTCTGTGCAAGCCTCTTTGAAACCAAAACTGTTTCTTCTTCTCGGTGATAACTTCCTCTGGGGCGTACCTCGACATTTTAGCGAAGTGTCGAGCGTACTCTGCCACTGACCTACTTCCTTGTTTCATGGTTCTGAACTCCATTGCTTTGTCTGCCATTACTTGTTCAGGAATGTGGTATTCTCTGAAAGCTTCGCAGAACTCCAGCCAAGTGATCTGTGCTGGGTTCTCGTGAGAGTCACAGTAGCTCTCCCACCAAGCTTTAGCTGCTCCTTCAAGCTGGTGTGCCGCTAGGGCTACACACTCTTCATCGGTGTAATTGGTCAAGTCCAGCTTGGCCTCTATTGTTCTGAGCCAGTCATGAGCATCTAGTGGCTCATCTGAGTAGTCAAACGTGGGTGCCTTCAATCTGATGAACCTTTCAATCTTCATCTGGAAGTCTTCCTTGCGGTGGCCATGTTGGTTCTGGTTCAGATCTCCTTGGAACTGTTGCATTGCCTGTACCATCTGGGCATTGGCCTGTGCCATCTGTAGCATCAGCTGGGTCTGAACAGTCATCACTTCTGCTATGGGGACGGGTGGTGGCACTGGTGCCTCTAACACTGTGTATCCTTCCACTCCTTCCATTTCTGTGGCCTCTGAAGTGTTGTTCTGTGATGTTGGTGTGCTCATTGCATGACTTCTGTTGGTCACTTCCGTCACCATTCGGTCTTGCAGACGGCTCGACCTTCGGATAGGCATTTTCTGAAATTCACGAACCAGATGAGTGGTGGTCAGGTAGGATGATAGGCACTCGTAACTAATTGTAGGAGTTGCACACATGAAAGACTTAAACACTATACTACACTCAAGGTGAACAGCGGGAAAACAGCAAGAACAACCACAAGGACCGAGCAGTCAATCAAAGCATTACACCTTAGACACTTGTGTTATCTTGAGGCCAACTCCTGGAACCTTGAAGATTAACACATCTACTCGGCTTAAGATCGTGGCTGGTCCAGTGGTGGTCATGGACTATATCTACTATGGCACGACGATGAGCACAAAACTTATCATCTGCCACATAGTTAGAGGGGTTGTTAGTAGCAAGAGTTAGCAAGGTTAGATGAGAGAACAATAGCACAAGGTGCGAATAATAATAGTTCAAGGGATTTCTTATATAGTAACAGACTTAGTTAGAGCTTCTGTCCTAGTTTTCAAGTCTAGGGCTGCGCACTACTGTCAAGTATGGCTCTGATACCAACTGAAACGAACCGGATTCTCAACGACGAGAATCCGACTCCCTGTACCCTTGAGATAGTCCCAGGAATAGCAGCGATGTCGTACAGAACTCATCTCAGAAGAATATCACATCCATACAATGATAAAAGATTTAGTACATGACATATATAAAACATAGCGATCTGGTACAAGCCCTCTGGGCTAAATCGACAATGAGAACAGCTACGCAGCGGTAGCTAAATCATCGGGTCCACTCCCGCAGGCATCCTTGAGGGCACGCGTAACCCTTCAATCGTACCATCCATCCTGGTTGAACTCGTGCTCGGGATCTTCTCCTGTCCACCCAAAGTTTGTCCCCAAGGAAATGGGACAGGTCCACGTCACCAACCTTAATATGAAGCAAGCTTTAAAGTGGCCTAAACTAGTAATAAAATGATCAAGGGTTATAAGCTGGGGTTTTTCCTATGCGCGCAGCAACATTAACCCAAGTTCAACTCATCACCAGCACCTTTTCAGACCAGATCACACTTCCCAAACCAACCATCACTCACAACCACGTTGGGCTCGTCCTGCCTCAGCAGGTTCCCACAAATGTCAACCACCAACACCTTTCACTCACTAGTCGACTCGGTGAGCTCCCTTCCCACCTTGTCTCATAAGCAGAGCTGGACCAACCTCTCATAACCCAAACCAAGGATGAGGAAAGAAAGCAGAATCCCATGCTAGTCTCAAGCAATCCAGATGCGGTCGTCCATAACCGTGGACACGGCTATACGTATAGTTTTCACTCTGTAGAGGTTGCACTCCTGGAACCATCCGGGTTGCAGCTGGTAGCTAGCCGTCTTGAGACACAGCCCACAGCAAAGACCCTAAAAAGTAACGGTGCCATACTGTCTCCCTGGGCTCGGTGCCTCCAATTGCTGGTTGGAGGAATTGGTATAGGGCGTGCCAGTCAATTTTCCTGAAACTGACAAAGGAAGAAAAAATGTTTAGATACAAAAAAACTGGAACGTGTTGGCCGGTACCAGACAGTTCCATATTTGCGGCTTGCAAAGCCAATCTTGATCGATATATAGCTACGGACGAGCTATTTATCAGCGATCTATGCATTCGGCATGTTTTCGGCAAAGCACGTAAGGAAAAGCACACTGCCGACCGCATGACGTCATCGTGATGAAAGATCGGTTTTTAATTACATTACCATTATAGCTTTTAACCACAACCGATTAACGAGAATTAAAGTTCATAAACGTGAAAGCACGATCGTAGATCTCTAATAAACAAGAATGCATAGGCTAAAAGCACTAGTCTACCGCATGTCTAGGTACTTTCGATCCCGTCGAGCGTAAAACCAAACAAATTAATCCACCGCATGATACAATTTGTTTGAATCCACACCACCAACCAAGATTAGATCAGTCCACCGCATGACATACTCTAAACGTGGAAGGCTAAAAGCATTCATTATTTAAAACAAAGCTACGAAGCGCATTTCACTCGTTAAGGGACTGCCGAATACGGCTAGATAGCCGATTCGGGTTCCATGAAGAAGGAACAAGCTTCGTCAACGATGATAGACCTATCAGATCGATCTCGAGCTCTAATCCACCGGATGATTAGTTCTAAAACGACCCAAAAACCTGCATCTACCGCATGATACCCGGCTCTGTCAAGATCATTAATGGAATGAGAATTTCTGTCATGAAATCCACAATACTTCTTGTCTTTCACTCCTTCAGGCCGAAGCATAGAATGCCCCTCTGGTAATTTGATTCGGCCTTCTTTCACAAGGAAATCAAATAATTTGTCCGCCTTAGTCACATCAAAATCATATGTGCCCTTGGTCTGCTTAATCCACTTCTGATTCACTGTAACTGGCTCTTTGCCCCATACTATCTCTGCTGCAGCTATCTCTTCATTGTCCTCATACTCATCTTCTTGATCTGCTCTTTCGAGGAATTGGTTGTAAATATCGGCTACATCATTTTGCTTGGCAAATCTACCATATTTCTTGAGGCCATATGCTTGGTTACTCATCAATGTCAACTTCTTTGACAACTGACCCAGATCTTCAAACTCCATACCGAACAGCTTTTCACGAATTGCAAGTAGCATCCCAGTCACAGCCATACTAGCCAACTGATCATCTGGAATATTTAGAGAAAAGCACATATTCTTTGTCTCCCTGAATCTTCTGAGGAATTCTGTGGGTGTTTCATTAAATCTTTGCCTCATGCTAGTCAAATCAACCAATTTCTTCTCAGTGCTGCCAGTGTAGTAATGAGCATGGAATTTCTTTTCTAGGTCCTTCCAAGTGCAAATTGACTGAGCAGGTAATGAAGCAAACCATCTAAAAGCTGGACCTGTTAATGACAATGGGAAGTATCTTATTCTGAAAGCCTCATCTGCTGAAGCCTCACCAAGTTGCATCAAATACCGTGCTATATGCTCCACAGTACTAGTGTCATCCTGTCCTGAAAATTTAGTAACTTCTTTTACTGTCTGGTGGCAAGAATTCCATGATGGAGTTGGATACAAGAAGTATATTCAGAATTACATGTCTGATGGTCCCTTGTCTGATGTTGAGTACAGGGCCTTTCTGAATATGTGGCTGTGCAGATTCATCTTTTGTGGCAAAGCTAATGAGCCAACTCTGAACCACATTGTGATGGCTGAAGACCTGACTGCTGGCACAATCATCCCTCTGGGAAAATATTTGCTGGGAAGTGTTTATCATATGCTTCATCAAACCATTCGCCTGATGCATACCAATAAGAAAATTTCTTGTGTTAATGGTCCTTGGTGGTTTGTTCAGATGTGGCTGCAGCTGTATATGCATCAAATCGTTTCAGTTGATATCAACAGCCTGTCTTTTCCTTCAGTCAACTATAGGGAAGGGGAACCCCAAAGCACTAAAGGCTGTCAAACTTATGGAGAAGCTGCCTCCACTGTATCCTGAATCTGAATTCCAACTTGCCTTCACCGTCACTGGCATTGGAGTCTTGAGAGAGTGTTCCAGCTCGACTGCGTGCTCGTCCGGGAGTTAATGGTAACGCACTTAAGCCTGTTTCATGCTTCATTCCGCTGTGCCCCAATAATTAATGCACGATGGGGGCATGTTGTAAGAGCATCTCTATCTGTTCCTTCTGCGAAAAATGTATACAGAAATGATGGTCATGCAAGATGGTAATATATCCCACGTGATTCTTAGCAGTCTGATGAGGCAACAATAAAGCGAGAAAATTGGATTTTTGACACCCTCTTCGTGAGGCTTCACAAGTTTGACACTCTCGAGATTGACTTCGTAAACTTGACACTTTCTTCGTGTGCATCTTGATTTACTTGACATTCTGCTTGTTTTAATGATTTTATTTCCTTTACTCGCATTATTATTAGGTAAATATATGTCCCCTTTGGTCATGAAACGAGTATGTAGAGAAGTTTAGACCGTTGGATGTGCACTAGGTTTGATGTTCCTTTTTCTATATCTAGTTACCGACTGCTATTCTTGTTCCGCCGCCACCTCCACCTCGTGCCTTGCCCTGTTCCCGTAGCATAGGTGCTCGAGGTCCCGCCGCCGCTGGTTTCCACCATCCAAGGGACTTGCTGCCATCGCCGATTCCTCAACAAGTGGCCCATTTGCTCTTCCTGCTTGTGCCACACGGGTTGTTTCTCTGAGCTGCTGCTTATCTGGGTGCCGTTTGCTGCTGGTGGACATACATAGAGAAAAGGAGGAGGACCGTTGTTTTGGCTGCTTTAAAGCAGTTCAGCGTGGGAAAAGGAGCAGGGCAGGGAAGGAGAGGAAAGAGGAAAAGGGTACTAAGATTCAGCGTGGGAGAAACAGCAGGCAGTCATTCATGTTTGTTCTTTCAGTTCTAATTGTACTTGCTGAGTATTTTTATGCCCGTGCGTTGCTACGGAAATAGACCATATGGACAGATTTAATCGGTCTTGATCCATGTAGATTTTTCTTTTCTTTCATGCTTTAATTTAAATATATGAGATTTAACTGGTGCTAATCCATGTAGATTTATTTCTTCTTTTCTCTCGTGCTTTAATTTAATTCCAGCGTATTGTGCTTGTACCTGGTCTCTACGTAATTATGAAAAGAGACACATGAGGCCCACCCATCGGCATTGTGAGAGAAAATGACCAAGCAATCCTTGCTTAGGCACGTGAGACCGACCTGTCGGCAATGTGAGAGGGAAAGACCAAACAATCTTTGCTTTAGTATTAGGTAGAGATACACTACCTTAATCGCAGCTAGGACATCCTAGCCTAAATAGCAAAATGTAAAGTCATGCATCTTATTGAATGAACATTTCATGGAGCAACGACTAAAGTGCCTGCAGTTCGCCTTCCAAGTTCTTGCCGGCCCAAGCCATTCTTTTCCCTATCCACAGTATTTCCGAGGAACTTCCAATGGCCGACAACAACAGGAGGCGCCCGGCTGCCGATGAGGCCGAAGGAAGTCGTGCCGGCGCTCGCCGCAGGTGAGTAGCTGCTTGCTTCTCTTTGTTCTTCTCGAGATTTCCTTTCTCTTTCTTGACGAATCTCTTTGTTCTTTCAGGGTAATCCAATGGATTGTCGGTGCTGGTGCGCCAGTTGCAGCTCCAGCCGCTGCTCCTGCGGCGTCCAACTCCTCGAGTTCGTCCAATCGATCTCTCGAATCGGACGATTACCGCTACACGGACGGCGATGCTCGCCGATTCAAGGCGGAGCGCGACGACACTCGCCGCAATCTTTTATTATAATTCTGTTGTTTTTGTAGGACATAGCACCTGCCCCTCTTGCCAGGGCAATTCAATACAAGATTGCAGGTCCAATATCTGCTTTAGGGTGTCAATCCCTTTCCTTGGCTCAGTTGATGTCCAGACAGGCCAATCTAGATCCAATTATTACCAGGCCATCTTTTGCCAAGAGAAAAACCCCTTCTTTGCCTGCTCCTTCAGCTCCTAAGAAGAAAAGAACAACCAACAGAAAACTCATTCAGGTTATAGTCTCTTCCCTTAAATACAATGCTTCTTTTGTCATGCTCATCCCTTTTTCAGGTTACAAAATCCCGACCGCAGAATGCCTTTGCCGAAAACAGCATTCACCATGTTGATTGAAAACCCAATCATATTCTGAGGGAAGGGATTGCTATCCAATTTCATTCTGTTGTCAAACTTCAGGTGCCCCTCTTGAATAGCCTTTTGAATCCTCATTCTGAAGATCCTGCATTCATTAATGGAATGAGAATTTCTGTCATGAAATCCACAATACTTCTTGTCTTTCACTCCTTCAGGCCGAAGCATAGAATGCCCCTCTGGCAATTTGATTCGGCCTTCTTTTACCAGGAACTCAAACAATTTATCTGCCTTAGTTACATCAAAATCATATGTTCCTTTCATCTGTTTGATCCATCTTTGAGTCATTGTAACTGGTTCCTTGCTCCACACTATTTCTGCTGCAGCCACTTCTTCATTATCCTCATACTCATCTTCTTGATCTGCTCTTTCGAGGAATTGGTTGTAAATATCGGCTACATCATTTTGCTTGGCAAATCTACCATCTTTCTTGAGGCCATATGCTTGGTTACTCATCAATGTCAATTTCTTTGACAACTGACTCAGATCTTCAAACTCCATACCGAACAGCTTTTCACGAATTGCAGGTAGCATCCCAGTCACAGCCATACTAGCCAACTGATCATCTGGAATATTTAGAGAAAAGCACATATTCTTTGTTTCCAATGTCCACTTCTTCCAATTTATCAGCCGACACAAATCCACGTCCTAACTTTCCGTCAGTTCCATCAATTGGATTCTCCATCAAAAATTACTATGAGAGCCGACTGCTTCGATCGGCTGTTGATCACTGCTGGCTGGTGCAACAGGACCTTCTCCCCAGTCTTTGCCTGAGAAACAATCTATGCCTTGATACTCCCAAAAAGCTGGTTCCATATTTGCCACGCTTATTGAATCATCTGCTTGGACAATCTCCACCTCATCATCTATCCACTGAATGAGCTGTTGATGCATGGTTGATGGGATACAGCAATTTGCATGAATCCAATCTCTTCCAAGCAGCAAACTATATGCCCCTTTGCCCTCAATTCCAGCTCTTCGAGTTCGTCCAATCGATCTCTCGAATCGGACGACTACCGCTACACGGACGGCGATGCTCGCCGATTCAAAGCGGAGCGTGACGACACTCGCCGCGAGTTGGAGGTCATCTCCAAGCAAGCCGGGATTGCGGACCTCGAATGGCAGCATGAGCGCAAGCAGTTGCTCGAAGTCATTGATGGTGAGTCCTGCAATCTGCTCAATTTCAACCTCGTCCTCCAAATGATATTAATCTTTTATCCCCTTGTAACCTTGCAGCGCGTGATGCTGAACTTGATCGGCTGAAGGCGCTGGTGGAGGAGCTGGCGGACAAGGTGAATGCCCAAGGGGACACACCCGAGGCACGCCTTGGTGCGGTGGCAGGCCGTGTCGACGAGGTGGCCTCCCATGGCATTCGCCTGGGCGTCGCTACGGGTCTCGTCGCCATGTCGACGCACACTGGCCGCGACTACTCCGAACTCCCGGCCGGCTTCGCTGACGGCAACCCAGAAGACATCGATGACATCGACGCCTCCATCGAGAGCCTCGAGGGCCATGGCGCTGCCGTCGCCGATTCAATCCATCTCCAGTCTGTCTTGAACAGGCTGTTTGATTAGTTTATACTAGGGATGATGTAAATAGTAGCTTCCGCAACAATTGAAATTCTTTCCGTCACGTTTGGATTTTTGCGGAAGCATCGATGATCCTGAACACCTTGATTGCCGATTCAGTTCATCCCCAGTCTGTCTTGAACAATTTGTCTCAGTAGTTTGTACTAGGGATTATTGAATTTCGGCAATAAAGCTTATCTTTTGTGATCCCTCTGTGATATCTTCACTGAATTGATGATGTATATTGTTAGCACTAAGGGCAATACAATCTAGTATTGGCCATTTTTCCTCTGTTGGAAATTTTTGTTCTGAAGGCGGCTTCTTCCCGAATACCGGCTATTATTGCTCATCAATGCTAATCTCTGTGACAGGAACTCAAGTTAGCACTGATAAATGTCGGCCTTGGCTTGTCACCATCTCCAATGTCCACTTCTTCCAATTTATCGGCCGACACAAATCCACGTCCTAATTTTCCATCAGTTCCATCAATTGGATTCTCCATCAAAAATTACTATGAGAGCCGACTGCTTCGATCGGCTGTTGATCACTGCTGGCTGGTGCAACAGGACCTTCTCCCCAGTCTTTGCCTGAGAAACAATCTATGCCTTGATATTCCCAGAAAGCTGGTTCCATATTTGCCACGCTTATTGAATCATCTGCTTGGACAATCTCCACCTCATCATCTATCCACTGAATGAGCTGTTGATGCATGGTTGATGGGATACAGCAATTTGCATGAATCCAATCTCTTCCAAGCAGCAAGCTATATGCCCCTTTGCCCTCAATGACAAAGAAAGTCGTAAGCAGAGTCTTGGACCCAATCATCAGATCAACATGTACGCATCCCTTGGTGTCCGAAGGATTTCCAGCAAAATCATTTAGAATTATGCTCGTTGGTGTCAAATCTCTAAGGCCCATACCAAGCTTCCTGAATGTGGTATATGGCATTACATTGACAGCAGCTCCTCCATCGACAAACATCTTGGTCAATGGTTTGCCATTAACATATCCCTTCAAGTACAGTGGCTTCATGTGCCGATTCTGGGTTGGCTTCTCAAAAACAGCTTGTTTGTTCAACATCAATTGTGCCATTAACCCAAATTGTTCGGCGTCATCTATATCGGGCAATACCTCTTCCTGTACAATTTGGTTAGCTGGAGCCATGAATTCATTCGGCAAGAAACATACCATGCATGTAGGAGCCGAATGACTATGTTCGTCAGGCCTGTCTTTTGGGAGCCATATCGATTTCATCCTAGGCCTTGCTTGCTTTAATTCTTGATTCCTCAGGCGTTGAACTCTTCTCTTCTGACTCCTTCTTAAACCAGGTGGACACCACTGTCCTTTTTGCCAAACATACTCACGGTCTTCTTCCTCATGATCAATCCATCTGCAATCAGCATGTCTCTTTCTTGGTTGATCATCAAAACGCCGATCATCACTAAGATGCACCCTACCAATTCTTTCATGGACAGATCGGCGATTGGCAACATTTTGCCTATGTTCGACATACCCATTATTGCACTCAGGACAGTTATTCTTTGTAGGCAGCTTTAAACCTTCGTTCCAACAGTGTCTGAAGAATGCACACCCCCAATGCGCTCGTTCCTGCTCTCGAGCATACTCTTCTTGTTCTTCCTCAAACCTTTCTTCTTCGCGCCTTCTTTTCTCCTCCTCGTATTCACGCCTTTGAAAACGCTCTTTTTCTTGCTGACGCTGCCATTTGTTGAGGAGAATACGTGTAGTAATTCTAGGTTTAAAGGATTCTCCCACTTCAAATCGGCTATTTGGGAACCGAAGATCTTTCTGGCGAATCTGTTCAATTGTGATCTGCCGAGTGGGATCAACTGAGCCATCCTGTCTTGCCTTCCTTGAGGTTAAAACTTTCAATCTTCCCTTTTCTCCAGATGGAACAGCATTTACCATATTAACCGAGAACCCGATCATATTCTGAGGGAAAGGGTTACTGTCCAGTTTCATCTTGTTGTCGAATTTCAGATGTCCTTCCTGGATAGCTTTCTGAATCTTCATCCTAAAGACTCTGCATTCATTAATGGAATGAGAATTTCTATCATGAAACCCACAGTACCTTTTGTCTTTGACTCCATCAGGCCGAAGCATGGAATGCCCTTCTGGCAATTTGATTCGGCCCTCTTTCACCAGGAACTCAAACAATTTGTCTGCCTTAGTCACATCAAAATCATATGTTCCCTTCATCTGCTTGATCCACCTTTGAGCCATTGTAACTGGTTCTTTGCCCCATACTAACTCTGCCGCAGCCACTTCCTCGTCATCTTCGTATTCATCTTCTTGATCTGCCCTTTCGAGGAACTGGTTATAGATATCAGCTATATCATTGTGTTTAGCAAATCTAGCGTCTTTCTTAAAGCCATATGCTTGATTGCTCATCAATGCTAATCTCTGTGACAGCTGGCCAAGATCATCAAATTCCATCCCGAATAGCTTCTCCCGAATGGTAGGCAGCATACCAGCCACAGCCATTCCGGCCAACTGATCATCAGGTATGTTCAGAGAAAAGCACATGCCCTTAGTCTCTCTGAATCTCCTGAGAAATTCTGTAGGTGTTTCATTATTCCTTTGCCTCAAGCTGGTTAGATCAACCAACTTCTTTTCTGTACTACCGGTATAGTAATGAGCATGGAATTTCTGCTCTAGATCTTTCCACGTGCAAATTGACTGAGCAGGCAAAGAAGCAAACCATGTAAAAGCTGGACCTGTTAATGACAAAGGAAAGTATCTGATTCTAAAGGCCTCATCTGCCGAAGCTTCTCCAAGCTGCATCAAATATCGAGCTATATGTTCCACAGTACTTGTATCATCTTGTCCCGAGAATTTGGCGAATTCTGTGGGGATCTTGACTCGATTCGGCAGTGACACTCTTTGGTACCACTCTGGAAAGGGAGATGAATACATATATCCTTGATTCTTGGGCTTTAGACCGAATTGATTTTGCAGTACTTCGGTCATTTTCTGTACCATGAGATCGACATTTGAATCTTGATTCCCCGGTCTTCCAGCGGGCATCCCCGCAACGCCTACATACCCGGGATTCGGGAGAGCGTCGATAGCATTGTAATCCATAAACTCTGAATATCCGTTTCCATACATGTCCCTTTGCAGCCTGTTGTTCAGAGGGGATATCTTGTAAGCAGAAGCAGGTGGATTTCCTGTGGTGCCAAATGCCATATCATCATATGTACGAGGTTTCGGCAATGCATGCTGAAGCTCTTGTTGAATCGGCTGTCCACTCGCGTCTTTGGTTCCAGAAACTTCAGTTTCTTCAATACCTTTACCATGACGTTTTGGGACCGATGCTTGAATATTGAAATATGTTGGTCCACCAAGTTGTCCATGCGCTTGCTCAAAAGGTTTATCCACGTGTTGACCAAAGATGTTGACCAGTATGATCCGAAAACTGTTCAGGAATGCAGCATTATGATTGGTCATTGTTTCTCCTAAAGCCTTGTACAACAAGCTAGAGAACTTCTCCCTTTCTTCATCTTCAGTAAGATCAGATTGTCCAGGCAAAAGAACTCTTGGCAGATCTGACTTGAGAAACGGTGCACCACTCCTGTTCTTGGTAAAGGACAGTAAACATTTTTTAATGAATTGGTCAGCAGCAGCCTTTACCATCTGTTGATGCTCTTCAGACAATTCTTCCAAAGTGACATCCATGATGTCGCTCAACTCAGGCATCTTGAAAACTTGTGTGTGTCCCACCGGGCGTGCCAAAAAGTGTGTTGACGTAAAATCCGCACCTCACGCCAAGCACACAGCAAGCCGAACAAAGCTGGCTTCAAACGTGGCCCGGGCTTTCGAATCCGGAAGCGTGCCAGTCAGTTTGCCTGAAAACTAACAAAGGGATAAAAACGTTTAGATTAAAACCTGGAACGTGCCGGGTGAGACCAGACAGTTCCATGTTTGCGGCGTTGAAGCCAATCTTGAGAGACATATAGCTACAGGGAAGCTATCTGTCGGCAGTTAAAACCTCATTCGGCAATCGGCAAGGCACGCAAGGAACGTACTGGGAACCGAAGATTTTTCCGGCGAATTTGTTCCATTGTGATCTGCCGAGTAGGATCAACTGAACCATCCTGCTTTGCCTTCTTTGAGGTTAAAACTTTCAATCTTCCCTTTTCTCCAGATGGAACAGCATTCACCATGTTAACCGAGAACCCGATCATATTCTGAGGGAAAGGGTTACTGTCCAGTTTCATTTTGTTGTCGAATTTCAAATGTCCTTCCTGGATAGCTTTCTGAATCTTCATCCTAAAGACTCTGCATTCATTAATGGAATGAGAATTTTTATCATGAAACCCACAATACCTTTTGTCTTTCACTCCATCAGGCCGAAGCATGGAGTGCCCTTCTGGCAATTTGATTCGGCCTTCTTTTACCAGGAACTCAAACAATTTATCTGCCTTAGTTACATCAAAATCATATGTTCCCTTCATCTGCTTGATCCACCTTTGAGCCATTGTTTTGCATCTATTAATCTTTCAATCTCCTTTTTCACATCGGCCAACACTTCTTCCTTGTAGATTTTTCGGGGTGGTTGCTTGTAAGGCCTGTAACCAGGTTTGATCGGCAACCGATGCTCAACAATTGAACGGTCTAGACCGGGCATCTCCGAATAATCCCAAGCAAAGCAGTCCTTGTATTTTTTTAACAATGTTACCAACTTTTCTTTGAAAACCGAACTCAAGTTAGCACTGATAAATGTCGGCCTTGGCTTGTCACCATCTCCAATGTCCACTTCTTCCAATTTATCGGCCGACACAAATCCACGTCCTAATTTTCCATCAGTTCCATCAATTGGATTCTCCATCAAAAATTACTATGAGAGCCGACTGCTTTGATCGGCTGTTGATCACTGCTGGCTGGTGCAACAGGACCTTCTCCCCAGTCTTTGCCTGAGAAACAATCTATGCCTTGATATTCCCAAAAAGCTGGTTCCATATTTGCCACGCTTATTGAATCATCTGCTTGGACAATCTCCACCTCATCATCTATCCACTGAATGAGCTGTTGATGCATGGTTGATGGGATACAGCAATTTGCATGAATCCAATCTCTTCCAAGCAGCAAACTATATGCCCCTTTGCCCTCAATGACAAAGAAAGTTGTGAGCAGCACTTTGGATCCAATCATCAGTTCTACATGAACACAGCCTTTGGTGTCTGAAGGATTTCCAGCAAAATCATTTAGAATTATGCTCGTTGGTGTTAAATCTCCAGGGCCCATGCCAAGCTTCCTAAATGTAGTATATGGCATCACATTCACAGCAGCTCCACCATCGACGAACATCTTGGTTAAAGGCTTCCCATTGACAAATCCTTTCAAATATAATGGCTTCATATGTCGATTCTGGATTGGCTTTTCAAAGACAGCTTGCTTATTGAGCATCAATTGTGCCATTAGCTGTTCGACTTCATCTACCTCTGACAACGCTTCCTCCTGCACAACTTGATCAGTGGGAGCCATAAATTCATTCGGCAAAAAGCATACCATGCATGTAGGAGCCGAATGACCATCTTCTTCAGGCTTGTCCTTTCGACGCCATATTGATTTCATCTTAGGCCTTGCTTGCTTTAATTCTTGATTCCTCAAACGTTGTACTCTTCTCTTTTGGCTTTTCCTCAAGCCAGGTGGACACCATTGTCCTTCTTGCCAAACATAAGCATGATCTTCTTCTTCTTCATGATCAACCCACCTGTAATCAGCATGCCTCTTTCTTGGTTGATCATTAAAACGCCGATCATCACTAGGATGCATCCTGCCAATTCTTTCATGGACAGATCGGCGATTGACAGTTTCCTGCCTATATTCATCATACCTATCATTGCATTCAGGACAATTATTCCATGTGGGAAGCTTCAAACCTTCGTTCCAACAGTGTCTGAAGAATGCACACCCCCAATGCGCACGTTCCTGCTCTCGAGCATACTCTTCTTGTTCCTCCCTATATCTTTCTTCCTCGTATCTCCTCTTCTCCTCTTCACGTCTATGCCTTTGGTAACGCTCCTTTTCTTGCTGACGTTTCCATTTGTTAAGGAGGATACGTGTAGTGACTCTAGGCTTGGAGGATTTCCCAATTTCAAATTGATCATTCGGGAAGCGAGAGTCTTTTTTGCGAATCTGTTCAATTGTGACTTGCCGAGTAGGATCAACTGAGCCATTTTGTTTTGCCTTCTCTGAAGTTAAAACTTTCATCTTCCCCTTTTCTTCAGGTGCAACAGCATTCACCATGTTGATTGAAAACCCAATCATATTCTGAGGGAAGGGATTGCTATCCAATTTCATTCTGTTGTCAAACTTCAGGTGCCCCTCTTGAATAGCCTTTTGAATCCTCATTCTGAAGATCCTGCATTCATTAATGGAATGAGAATTTCTGTCATGAAATCCACAATACTTCTTGTCTTTCACTCCTTCAGGCCGAAGCATAGAATGCCCCTCTGGTAATTTGATTCGGCCTTCTTTCACAAGGAAATCAAATAATTTGTCCGCCTTAGTCACATCAAAATCATATGTGCCCTTGGTCTGTTTAATCCACTTCTGATTCACTGCAATCGGCTCTTTGCCCCACACTATTTCTGTTGCAGCTACTTCTTCATTGTCCTCATACTCATCTTCTTGATCTGCTCTTTCGAGGAATTGGTTGTAAATATCGGCTACATCATTTTGCTTGGCAAATCTACCATCTTTCTTGAGGCCATATGCTTGGTTACTCATCAATGTCAATTTCTTTGACAACTGACTCAGATCTTCAAACTCCATACCGAACAGCTTTTCACGAATTGCAGGTAGCATCCCAGTCACAGCCATACTAGCCAACTGATCATCTGGAATATTTAGAGAAAAGCACATATTCTTTGTCTCCCTGAATCTTCTGAGGAATTCTGTGGGTGTTTCATTAAATCTTTGCCTCATGCTAGTCAAATCAACCAATTTCTTCTCAGTGCTGCCAGTGTAGTAATGAGCATGGAATTTCTTTTCTAGGTCCTTCCAAGTGCAAATTGACTGAGCAGGTAATGAAGCAAACCATCTGAAAGCTGGACCTGTTAATGACAATGGGAAGTATCTTATTCTGAAAGCCTCATCTGCTGAAGCCTCACCAAGTTGCATCAAATACCGTGCTATATGCTCCACAGTACTAGTGTCATCCTGTCCTGAAAATTTAGTAAATTCTGTAGGCACTTTAACTCTGTTAGGCAATGACACCCTTTGATACCATTCTGGGAAAGGCGATGAGTACATGTATCCCTGATTTTTAGGCTTCAGACCGAACTGATTTTGCAATACATCGGTCATTTTTTGTACCATGATATCAACATTGGTATCTTGATTCTCTGGCCTTCCAGTAGGCATTCCTGCAGCACCATGATATCCAGGATTGGGTAGAGCATCAATAGCATTATAATCCATGAATTCTGAATATCCATTCCCATATATATCCCTTTGCAGCCTGTTTCTTAAAGGAGATATTTTGTAAGCAGAAGCAGGTGGATTCCCTGTAGTACCGAATGCCGCTTCACCAAATGTGCGAGGTTTTGGTACTGCTTGCTGAGGATCTTGCTGAATTGGGCGACCATTCGCATCTTTTGTCCCAGAAGCTCCAGTTTCTCCAACATTGTCTTTTTCATGCGGCTTTTGAGCTGTTGTGTGTGGCCCGAAGTACGTTGGTCCACCAGGTGGCCCATATTCCTAAGTTGCACCAGCATTTTTCAATCCAAAGGTCATCAAAAATACTGATCATTATTAATCGAAAACTGTTCAAGAATGCAGTATTGTGATTGGTCATTGTTTCTCCCAGAGCCTTGTACAATAAGCAAGAAAAATGCTCTCTTTCTTCATCTGAGCTCATGTCTGACTGTCCAGGCAGCAAGACTCTTGGCAGTTCTGTCTTGAGAAAAGGTGCACCACTCCTGTTTTTGCCGAAAGACAGCAAGCACTTTTTAGTGAACTGCTCTGCAGCAGCTTTCACCATCTGTTGTTGCTCTTCAGTCAGTTCTTCAATAGTGACATCCAACAATTCTTTTAATTCAGGCATCTTCAAAGCTTGAGGGTCCCACCGGGCGTGCCAAAAAGGGTGTTGACGCAAAATCTGCAGTTCACGCCAAGCACACAGCAAGCCGAATCAGCTGGCTTCACACTTGGCTCGAGCGTTCGGTTCCTGGAAGCGTGCCAGTCAATTTTCCTGAAACTGACAAAGGAAGAAAAAATGTTTAGATACAAAAAAACTGGAACGTGCCGGCCGGTACCAGATAGTTCCATATTTGCGGCTTGCAAAGCCAATCTTGATCGATATATAGCTACGGACGAGCTATTTATCAGCGATCTATGCATTCGGCACGTTTTCGGCAAAGCACGTAAGGAAAAGCGCACTGCCGACCGCATGACGTCATCGTGATGAAAGATCGGTTTTTAATTACATTACCGTTATAGCTTTTAACCACAACCGATTAACGAGAATTAAAGTTCATAAACGTGAAAGCACGATCGTAGATCTCTAATAAACAAGAATGCATAGGTTAAAAGCACTAGTCTACCGCATGTCTAGGTACTTTCGATCCCGTCGAGCGTAAAACCAAACAAATTAATCCACCGCATGATACAATTTGTTTGAAATCACACCACCAACCAAGATTAGATCAGTCCACCGCATGACATACTCTAAACGTGGAAGGCTAAAAGCATTCATTATTTAAAACAAAGCTACGAAGCGCATTTCACTCGTTAAGGGACTGCCGAATACGGCTAGATAGCCGATTCGGGTTCCATGAAGAAGGAACAAGCTTCGTCAACGATGATAGACCTATCAGATCGATCTCGAGCTCTAATCCACCGGATGATTAGTTCTAAAACGACCCAAAAACCTGCATCTACCGCATGATACCCGGCTCTGTCAAGATCATTAATGGAATGAGAATTTCTGTCATGAAATCCACAATACTTCTTGTCTTTCACTCCTTCAGGCCGAAGCATAGAATGCCCCTCTGGTAATTTGATTCGGCCTTCTTTCACAAGGAAATCAAACAATTTGTCTCCTTTAGTCACGTCAAAATCATATGTGCCCTTAGTCTGTTTAATCCACTTCTGATTCACTGCAATCGGCTCTTTGCCCCACACTATTTCTGTTGCAGCTACCTCTTCATTGTCCTCATACTCATCTTCTTGATCTGCTCTTTCGAGGAATTGGTTGTAAATATCGGCTACATCATCTGATTGTATCCTGCATTACCATCCATGAAACTGAGCACCTTGTATCCAGCAGCAGCATCAACTAATGAATCGGCAACAGGCATTGGATATCCATCCATGGGTGTAGCCTTGTTTAGATCTCTAAAATCTATGCAAACCCTCATTTTTCCATTTTTCTTATAGACAGGAACGATATTAGAGATCCAATCCGCGTATTTACATGGCCGAATGAAATTTGCATCTAGTAATCTTTCAATCTCCTTTTTCACATCGGCCAACACTTCTTCCTTGTAGATTTTTCGGGGTGATTGCTTGTAAGGCCTGTAACCAGGTTTGATCGGCAACCGATGCTCAACAATTGAACGGTCTAGACCGGGCATCTCCGAATAATCCCAAGCAAAGCAGTTCTTGTATTCTTTTAACAATGTCACCAACTTTTCTTTGAAAACCGAACTCAAGTTAGCACTGATAAATGTCGGCCTTGGCTTGTCACCATCTCCAATGTCCACTTCTTCCAATTTATCGGCCGACACAAATCCACGCCCCAATTTTCCATCAGTTCCATCATAATTTTTAGGGTTGTTACAGGGTCCTTAATTGTGGGTAAAGCGAGTATCAGCGTCAAAGCGATCCGCCGCAACGGTCCGCAATCGGCACCCATGACAGGTATTGCCGCCCAACTCCTCAAAAGTAACCAGTAACCATGTACCCGCAACAGGTACTCCGCAGGGACTACCCGAGTGTAGCCCCCAAGCACCCCGATCAAACGATCTGGTTGTTATTACCGCTTACACCGCCTAGCTGCACTACTCCTCCCAAACCACCCACAACGCACGCCAAGAGGATCAGAACACAACCTTCCCAACACATGCATATCATAGCATTTAATATTCGGTGGATAATAGGATAGCAAGGTAACAGGATAATAACAAAGGCAGTGCAGGTTCATCATGCGATTAAAGTAAAGCGCTAGCATTCTAATAGCATGTCTAGAGATTGGTCGGGCGTGAACCTGGGTAAGCTGTCTCGTCCTCCTCGAAGCCGGTGTCGTCGAAGTCCTGCTCGTCCGGGTCCTCCGAGGCTCCTAGAGTCGCGAAAATAAAATAAGGCGCGGCTACTAGCAAAGAAACACCAAGAAGGCGAGGAAAGAAGACCCAAGGAACACCAAACTCTACACTAACGCGTAGGTCATAATTTTAGAAAAATACAGAAACTGATTTCATATTTTTCTGAGCTACGGTTGATTTATTACTAATTTTTGAAGTTTAATTCATTTTCTGAAAATAATAAATGATTTTCGAAAAAGAAAAACAGACATAAATCAGCCTGCTGACGTCAGCATGACGTCATGCTTACGTCAGCAGTAGGTCCGCCTAGGGTGACGTCAGCAGTGGGCCCGGCTGACGTCAGCGTTGACTTGGTCAAGGGTCAACGGTCAACGGTCAGCTCTGGTCCGTGGGTCCCAGCAGTCAGTGACACGCAGTGTATGACATGTGGGCCCCAAGCGTCAGCGCAGTTAAAAGAAAAAGAAAAAGGATTAATCGCGGCTGGGCCAAAAACGGGCCAAAAGGTTATTGGGCCGAGAAAGTTCAGGGGGCGATTCTGGACTTTAGCACGAGATTAGGCCCACGAACGTGAAGGCGCTGGGCTCGGCTCGGTGGTCGCGGTCCACGGTGAGCCGAGAGAGGGGTTCACGGTGAGCCGGGTTCATGGGATCTGGTGTGGCCGACTCGGGATTTTCTGTGGCCAAGCGTGTGTCGTGATGGTGTGGTTCAGCGTGTGGCTTGGCCGGCCGCGACGTGGGGCACGTTCCAGAACGCGACCGGCGGCTTGGTCGACGGCGGCGATCGCCGGAAAAAGCCCGACGGTGTCTTATAAGCGCTGGATTAGCATGGCTTGGTGTTTGCGAACATGAAGGGCTAAAGAAAGGTGGGTTCTTGGCCGGCTAGGGTGCTCCCGACGCGAGCGGCGGTGGCGAGGCCACGGCGCCGGCGAGCTCGCGCGGTCAGGCTCAACGATGACGAAAGATGGCTCAAGGTTAGGGTTTTCGGGTGCGGTGACTCCAAGCGCTGCTAGAACGCGATGCAAGGAGGGGTTTTAGGTTGCACATGCGCGGGCACTCAGCACTTCGAGGCCGCGACACGGCCGCGGCTCGCTCGCAGTGGCCGGCATCCCGGTCCGCGGCGGCGTTGGCTGGAAAAGGGGGCGTCGGCGGCTGCAAAGGGTTTGGCGGCTCAGGTCCCTGCAGAAAAGATCAGCCACGGCTCGAAGGTCGGGTCCCAAAACGGTGGCTGGCTGCGGCGAGCACAAGGACAGCGGCGCTCGGCCGGAAACAGAGGAGAAGAGAGGGGAGGTCGGTGTGCTCACGTTGGGGCGGCGAAGAAGAGCGTAGCAGGCTTGGTGTAGTCTCGTGGACCGAAGCGCTCCTCGGCGGCTTGCTTCTCGCCCTGGTCCGGCTCCCCATCGTCGACTCCTCGTGCAGCGGCGCTTCGGCTCAAGGCTTGACGGCGGCGTCGGCTTTCGGCTCCACCTCGGTGCTCCCTTGGCCTCTCTCCCACTCCACCAACACCTTCTGCTTCAAACTCTCCCACTTCTCCCCTCGGATTGCAGGCTAGAACCCCCCTCTCGGGGCGGCGGTGGCGGCTTAGGGAAGAAGAAGCCCCGGGGTCGGTTATATAGGGCAAGGCCCTAGGGTTCGAGACGATGGACGGCTTGGGTGGCTCGGCGTCCGTGCCTTTCCACGCGGCAGCATCGCGACGGACCGCCAAGCCCCCGAGCTCGGGATTGGCCGCGACGGCACTGCTTTTCGCCGGGCGGAGAGAAGGAGGCGTGGGAAGAAGGGGGAATAGTGGTGCGGGCCCACTTGTCGGCGAGAGATCGGCGAGTCCGCGAGTGGAGACGAGGGTCACGGAGTACGAGTGGCCTCTATGTTCATGAGTGAGAACTGAGAAGAAGATAAATAATTTACTAGATATTGTTGGAGCAGAAAATAATTTATTTCTAGTACTTTATGTTACACTGACACTGATGTTTGAAATAAAATTATTAATTGTGTGTCGTTTCGTAAGGTTTCACGTGGTAGAACGTAGTCATACATGTTCGAGTTCTTGATTCAGTACATATGTACTTTAGATTTTTTTAAGGATTTAATCAGTGTTATTATTTTTAAGTCGATAGCGAGACGTCTTTGATGACCTTTATCAATCTCTTTAACTTATCTAAGTAATAATATAGTAAAATCTATTAGTGAGAGGAACTAATGATCATCTGGACCATCCGAGACCGAATATAAAACTAGCAGATGTGCACCATATATAAAACTCACAGATAAAGTTGAATGTTTTCGTACCTTATCCTGTTCCCTACGTATTGGAGGCTTATTTGGAGCACCTATCGAGCTCGCCAAGTTTGACCAAGCTTGTCTTGTTTGACCATTCTATACTTAAACAAAAAAGTCTATCTCCTCCTAAAAGATACAAAGTAATGAAAAGTGTCCCTTTAGTAGTTACGCAATGATTCCAGTCAAAGAACTAAACTATCTGAAATTACTTCACGGATATCGTTAGAACAAATTTTGGTACCTCTTAATAAAAAAATATCATTAGTTTAAAAGGTTGTCGCAAGTCAAACTTTTCTCCAAGAAATTCATATAGTTTAACAACATGTAAATTATAAAATTAATGTATTTCTCATTGTAAATCCAAAACGCACAAATATTATGATGCTAAAATATACATTTTCTATGAATTGATAATAAAAAGTTTAACTGAGGACAACCTAGAATAACAATGTACTCAGTCAATTAAACTTCTAAAAGAGCTCAGATATGTAACCGGCATGGTGGGAAATCGTCGGTTGGATACTTGGATCATTGTATATTTGCCATCTATCAACTGTTTCAGTAGAGCTCCAGCAGTACATCACATCTGCTATGTTTGTCAACAAAAAAAATCTGGATGGACCCAATTGGCTAATACAATCCCATTCCGATTTTGCATCAATGTGAAAATCTTGCAAAATTATTGTAGAATGGTCCACAGTTTCTGGTGTTCAACATCCACACCATGCGAAGCAGGAAATTGAAATGAGTGATTCATTGCATCTCCATACAACTATTTAATTAAAAGTTTGTGGAGTGGAATATTAAATCAACAAATGGATTGGGATTTGGGAAGCGTCACGGATGATGCGTCAATGCCTTCACACCTATCCAACTGGACGACGACACAACATATACACATTTCTCTCGCAGAATCAAGAGCAGAGCAAAAAACAGAAGCTAAAAGAGCTCAAACACAAAGCAGAGAGCCAGAGACAATGGCCGGAGGAGGTGATGAGCTGAAGCTGCTCGGGATGTGGGCGAGCCCGTTCGTCCTACGGGTGAAGCTCGCGCTCAGCTTCAAGGGCCTCAGCTACGAGTACGTCGAGGAGAACCTACGCAACAAGAGCGACCTCCTTCTCAAGTCCAACCCGGTGAACAAGAAGGTCCCCGTGCTCATCCACAACGGCAAGCCCATCTGCGAGTCACAGACTATCGTGCAGTACCTCGACGAAGTCTACAGCTCCACAGGCCCCTCCTTCCTCCCCGTCGACCCCTACGAACGTGCCATGGCGCGCTTCTGGGCCGCCTTCATCGACGACAAGGTCAGTACCCCCAAATCATCCTGTACTTTTGCATCGACGAAATCCACATCATAATATGCTGATCGATGTGCTTGTGTTGCTGCAGTTCTTGGCCTCGTGGATCAAGGCAGGCAGGGGCAAGACGGAGGAGGAGAAAGCGGAGGGGTTGAAGCAGACATTCGCGGCTATAGAGACCTTGGAAGGGGCGTTCAAGGAGATCTCCAAGGGGAAGCCCTTCTTCGGCGGCGATGGCGTCGGCTACTTGGACATCGCGCTAGGGGCGCTGGTAGCGTGGATGCACACCGCCGAGGTGCGGCATGGGATCAGGCTCTTCGATGCCTCCAGGAGCCCGCTCTTGGAGAAGTGGGTGGAGCGCTTCGGCAAGCTGGACGAGGTCGTGGCGGTCCTGCCGGACATCGACAGGCTAGTTGAGCACGCCAAGGTTAGGGAGGCCGAGGTTGCAGCTGCTTCCAACTGAAGGAAAACGTTTCAGTGTCAGTGTTGACGCGGCAACTGGATCATCAGAGAAAGATATTGATTGATTGATATTTCTCTGTGTAATAAAAGAATGTGTGGTTGCTCTCCTCCCAAAAATGTCTGAAGCAGTAAAATATTATTTTTTTCTTTGAAAAAATATATATGTAATCAAAACTATCTATTTACCATTTCCATTTCCATCCCAAGAAGCTTCTACTCAAGAAATTTGTCACGGCTTGGCCCGGCACATGAACGTGACTACGCTAACCAACGGCTTGAACGGCGGGCCTGGGAGTCCACACACAGTGACATGAGCCGTTTACTTAGGTTTTTTTTTTCTCCAAGAAGAGTTGAACACATTTCCACACTTCAGAATTCCAGCATTGTTTAGTACTAGTACATGGCAACACCCCAAATTTCGACAAATAAACTATAGGCCGTATCAGCGAGGATTTCCTCTGCTCTGCTCCGTATACAGTTGGATGTGGATAAATTATTTCAAGGGGCCATACTTCCACGCTAGTAGTGCACTCCTTCTACGACCCAAGAGACAAGCGCCCTGTTCGTCTGGATTGTTTCCAGCGAGCCAACAGTGTTTTTCTCTCAGCGAAAACCAGCGCCAGCCACTAGCCACCAACCAGCCAGCAGTGTTTTTCTTTCAGCAAAAACCAACGCCAGCCACCAGCCACCAGCCAAACGAGCCGAAGATCTTGGCCACTAAATTAATAAGAGGCCGCGGATAATTCTAATCCTGGAGCTTGCCCTGCAAGCATCACGGATGATGCGCTAATGAGATCCAGACCCAGCCACCTAAGCCGTATATATGCAGTTCCCCTCCTGCTCGCTAAACACTCAACAGCACAAAAGAACTCATCAAGCAGCTAAAAGAAATGGCCGCAGGAGGTGATGAGCTGAAGCTGCTGGGCATGTGGGCGAGCCCGTTCGTCATGCGGGTGAAGCTGGCGCTCGGCCTCAAGGGCCTGAGCTACGAGGACGTCGAGGAGGACATCTTCGGCGGCAAGAGCGAGCTGCTCCTCAAGTCCAACCCCGTGCACAAGAAGGTGCCCGTGCTCCTCCACAACGGCAATCCTGTCTCCGAGTCTCAGATCATCGTGCAGTACGTCGACGAGGCCTTCGCCGGCACCGGCCCATCTCTCCTCCCAACCGACCCCTACGATCGCGCCACTGCTCGCTTTTGGGGAGCCTACATTGACGACAAGGTACCACTACTCTCCAAGATATATACTCGTCAAAATCGGCGTCGATTTATTTACCTTCTTGTAGTAACTTTCATCGATTGGTTTCGGTGTCTCCAAAAAAGAAAATATTGATGATGGCTGTGCTGTTTGCAGCTGCTAGCATCGTATTTACAGTCTGCAAAGGGCAAAACAGAGGAGGAAAAGGCGGAGGGGTTGAAGCAGGCCCTCGTCGCGGCTGAGAACCTGGAGGCGGCCTTCAAGGACATCTCCAAGGGCAAGCCATTCTTCGGCGGTGACGCCGTCGGGTACCTGGACGTCACCCTCGGGGCCCTGGTGGCGTGGGTGCACGCCGCCGAGAAGATGTATGGATCGAGTCTCTTTGACGCCACGAGGACCCCTCTCCTGAACGCGTGGTTGGAGCGGTTCGGCGCGCTCGACGTGGCCAAGGCGGCCCTGCCGGACGTCGACAGGCTGGTGGAGTACGCCAAGCAAAGGCAGGCCGCGGAGGAGTCAAAGAAGTAGAATTTACTTTGGCGACATTTGTGTCGGAGGAAGATATGGAGATCTGCGGAATACAGGCTATGCAATGTCGTTGTTGTCGTCTGTGTTACTTGCTGCTTGCTGGTTGGAAATAAAGAGGACGGGCTTTGTTTTTTTACGTTGTGTTTGTATGTGTGTCAGCGTCACTGTCACATGTATTCGGCCATGCCATCGTATACACATGAGTGAGCATCAGAGCAATAAAGATCTGCAGCTCTAGTCTAGGCCCCTTGCAGAGCTGTCAGAGCTGTTTCTCGGGTAAATCCAGAAGGAAGTGATTATTTACTGATTTTGTGAAGTGATTATCTGAAATGAACTAAGAGGTTGGGAGCTGAAAAAAAGTAGTTTGTTCTGATTCTATGAAAGTGATTCTTTGGGTGTGTTTAGTTCCAAAAAGAGAAAAAGAAAGTTTGGTAAAAATGTCACATCGGACACTGTAGAGCACTGTATCACTTTTAGTTTGTTTGTGGTAAACATTGTCCTATCATGACCTAACTAGGCTCAAAAGATTTGCTCGTCCTGTACATCAAAACTATGTAATTAGTTTTTTTATTTACCTATGTTTAGTGCTCCATGCATGAGGAGAGAGATTTGATGTGATAGGTGAATAGTGAAGTTTGGAGAGAGAATTTTTGGAAAGTTTGTGGAACTAAACATAGCCCATATCCTGATTTGGATAATCTATGCTAGAGAATCAAAGAGAATCACTTTCAGCCACAGAATCACTTCTCTCAGAGAATCAGCTCCCATAGAGAATTAGAATCAGATGGAGCTCTACCCCTTTATTAACCTGCACTCCTGTATGCATGGGGTCGTAGTACTAAAAATTTAAGATTCTAGTCCATCAACAACCCGTGGTTTCAGACTTTCAGCACTAGCTAGTTTTTTTTAAAAGGGATGATACATCGAGGTGATACATCCACCTGATAACAAGTTCCCGGCCTCTGCCTTTACAGCACACAGCCCAACACAAGTTTGACACAAAGCCTGTACACTACTAGCTGCCAATCCTAAGACTAGACTGCCATCCAAACGCCCGGGCAAAAATAACCTTGGCCACTTGGACCGCCACTACAAGAGTGCCCTTCAAATGCGATGTTGTGAAGATAACCTGCAAAAAATTTGGAGTTTTGTTATTAAAACCGCTGCGTTTCTGCATCGCCAGACCGCCCAACATAAGGCTGACGCGCCCACAAACACCAGAGGTTTATAATTTTGAGGCACTATGTTGAGCCAGCCATTAAACATATGATTCACACTAATTGGTTTAGGTAATCCCCATGCCGCGTAAACCGAAGCCCATACCATACGTGTGAATTTACAATCGAGAAACGGGTGTTGTATTGACTCATTTTCATAGCAAAAACTACATTGTTTACTGCCATTCCAATTACGTTTGGCAAGATTATCTTTAGTAAGGATAACTCCTCTCTTGAGAAACCACATAAAGATTTTGATTTTTAGAGGGATTTTTGATTTCCATAACCTTTTATTTGTTCTTGGGATGTTTTGATGGATAAAAGCCAGATAATGTGTTTTAACCGAGAAAACACCTTTCGGATTCAGACTCCATTTAAAACCATCCCTTTCGTCTGAGAGTTCTACATTTCCTAATCGTGCCACAAGGTTATTCCACAATAACAATTTAGGACCAATCAAGTCTCTACGCTAGGATATATTAGGGATCGCTGTACTGAGAACATCCGCCACCGTATCCTGTTTTTTTCGAGCTATGTTATAAAGTTGTGGATATTGATCACGAAGAGGACTATTCCCCAGCCATTTATCTTCCCAGAATCTTATCTGGGTCCCATCCCTTATAATGAAGGATCCAAATTTTAAGAACTCGTTTTTTATTTTCATCAGACTGGCCCAAAAATGTGAATCCCCGCTTTTCCATTGGACCTGAACCAGCGGTTTGGTCCCTAGATATTTATTGCGTAAGATCTGTTGCCAGGTACCATCTGATGTCAACAGACGATACAACCACTTGCTGAGCAAGGCTGTGTTTTTGAGTTCTAAGTTGTGAATCCCTAATCCTCCTAGAGATCTGTTACTTTCAGAAGAGATCTGTTGCCAGGTACCATCTGATGTCTAGTAACTTTACGATGATACGGTGATCTATAGTACGTATGTCTATGATGAAACATTGCTGTCAGCTGGTTATTGCCTGTGATTGCATTTGTCATTAGTTTCCTGCCTGTGATTACATCTGCTTCAAGATCAGAGAGCCTGGGTAACGGACCACTAAAGCTTGAGAAACTTTCTCTAGTTACTTTATGTCGTCCACTACTTATTCTGTTCACGCAATGTGATCCATACAGCTACCAAATTATTGAAGTGATATGATCGTGGAATACTTTATCAGCAAATGCGTTGCATGCGTCACGGATGATGCATTGACGGAACCACATACCGACCTAATAATCATCAGAAGGATATAATTCTTCTCCTTCTCCAATCCCGAGCTGGGCAAATTATATACCGAAGATCGGAAGAGCAAGACACAAACTAGACAATGGCCGGAGGAGATGAGCTGAAGCTGCTCGGCATGTGGGCGAGCCCGTTTGCTCTGCGAGTGAGGCTCGCGCTCAGCTTCAAGGGCCTCAGATACGAGTACATAGAAGAGGACCTCAGCAACAAGAGCGAACTCCTCCTGAACTCCAACCCGGTGCACAAGAAGGTGCCCGTGCTCATCCACAACGGCAAGCCTGTCAGCGAGTCACAGGTCATCGTGCAGTACATCGACGAAGCCTTTAAGGCCACAGGCCTCTCCCTCATGCCAGCTGATGCCTACGAACGTGCCGTGGCGCGTTTCTGGGCCGCTTTCATTGACGACAAGGTTAGTACTTAGTACCTCTTATATCCCTGCTAGATTTATAATTTGCATCCATGATCCATCAAACGCAGTCCAAGTATGTGTGTGTGCTGACAATAATGGTGTGTATGTTGCAGCTATTGGCCTCATGGGTTCATGCTAGCAGGGGCAAGACAATGGAGGAGAAGATGGAGCTCTTGAAACCTACATTTGCGGCGGTCGAGACACTAGAGGCCGCCTTCAGGGAGTGCTCCAAGGGAAAGCCATTATTCTTTGGTGGCGATAACGTTGGGTACTTGGATGTCATGCTCGGGGGCCTAGTAGCATGGGTGCACGCCTCCGAGGCTCGTCATGGTTTGAAGCTGTTCGATGCCTCTAGGAGCCCGCTCCTCAACGCATGGGTGGACCGTTTCAGCGAACTGGAGGAGACGAAAGCTGTCCTACCGGATATTAAAAGGCTAGTTGAGTATGCCAAGATGAGGGAGGCCCAGGCAGCAGCTGCAAATTAATTAGTTTCTAGCATGGATAGGAGAAACACATTTGTGTGTGTGTGGTGGTGGTGATGTACTGATGTGAGTGTAGTGTGTGTTGACTGTTGAGTGTGTACCTTCGATTTATCATCTTAAAAAGAAAATAGCAGAACTTTCTTCGTGTTCAAACGAGCGTTGGATCCATGACAAATACAGATTGCCTAGGAGTAATTCAGAAACGACACTGTCATCAGTTGCGTCATAATAAAATGGAGTTTCCTTATCTGCAATTACTGAATTGAGAAACTAGTTTGGTCAGAACATTATTTTGAGTGTCAATTAGCCCCCATTTAGTTTAACAATTGGGGTCAATAATGTTCTCAATCATATATAGCTTACTTGAGCACTAAGAAAAATGTTCCAAACAAAGAAAATTGTTCCCATAAAAACATGTATTCCTAGGAGCACCTAAAGAAAAATATATAAATAAAAATGTTTTGACAAGGAAAACAAAGGTTCCAAACAGAAGCAAAATTTGCTCGGAGTGCCCTTAAAAATATTCAAGAAAAGATTACAATAGAAATATTTTTCATACAAAATAATTTTTTAACGCTAAGAAAATTTTTTGAGGAAAAAGAATCATAAATTGGATTGGATAATGTTCTAAGACCAAGAAAAATATTCTAAGAATAGTAAAAGGAGTTCTAAGCATGAAAATAGTGTTAGTTCCACTCGTATAGGGGACATTTTGTGTTAAAAATGAAACAGTACATTTTATTTTTTTTCCCAAAAATGAAAATATGTTCATGTTTGACTTGTTTTTTTTTTGCCTTCATTGCAAGCTAGGCTTTCGTTATTTGGTGAACACTTCTAAAATGTTGAGCTAGTTTTTCCCCAAATGTCAAAGTTGTTGATGTAAACTATTAAATTGTTTTTTACCCGAAATATTGAATATGTATATGTGAATATTGAGCTAATATTTTAAAAATGTTGAATACAAAACATGAAATGTTAATTTACTAAAGAAAGGAAAATATATTCACAATGCTTATTATTTTTGCTGACATGTGTCACGCTGGGTGATTATTAGATAACAACCCACACTACTGAGCACGTACCCCAATCATGCCTATGCCACCATTCTTTTGTTTGACTACTTCCTTTAGCTTCTTCTCCAAGGAGTTGAACAAATCGTTTATTGTTCCAAAATTCTACATTGCTTGGTCATTCCAACACTAGCTAAAAAAATTAGTGGTTGCAACTAAGTTAGTCAAACATGGAGGTCTCTATCTACAAACATCAGTGGAGGACTTTCTACATGCTTTAGCATGTTGACCGTTGAATGATGGCTATGGATCGAATATGATATTTGAACTAGTAGCATAGAACCAATTAAGATATGATCCATTATTTCAATGTGTCATCGCTCTTCCATTAATTAAGATGTACGGGGTAGTGAACAAGACATAGCTCATGCATGAAACGCTGGCCTATATACACTCACCTCTTGTCGTTGGTGATGAAGAACACAGCCAAAGCTGGCAAAGCATAGCGAAAAAAACGAATTAAACCTCTGGCTAGCTGTGTGAAACATTTCCTTTTTCTAAAAAAAAAAACAAACCAGAGAATGGCCGGAGGAAGTGATGAGCTGAAGCTGCTGGGGACGTGGGCGAGCCCGTTTGTGATCAGAGTGAAGCTTGCGCTCAGCTTCAAGGGCCTGAGCTATGAGAACATCGAGGAGGAGGACCTGTACTACAGCAAGAGCGAGCTGCTCCTCAAGTCCAACCCAATACACAAGAAGGTTCCCGTGCTCATCCACAACGGTAAGTCCGTCTGCGAATCTCAGCTCATCGTGCAATACATCGACGAAGCCTTCAGTACAGAGGGCCCCTCTCTCCTCCCAGCTGAGCCCTATGAACGCGCCATGGCTCGCTTCTGGGGTGCCTACATTGACGACAAGGTATCACGCTTACTGTCACCTCGATCGCGTGATACGCTATAATCGTATTCACCATCGTTGTTTGCTCAAAAATTATTGACGAGTGCGATCGCACGTTATATTATTGCAGCTGTTTGCCTCGGCACTTCGAGCAGGCGGGGCCAAGACGGAGGAGGAGAAGGCCGAGGCACTGAAGCAGACGTTCGTGGCGGTCGAGACCCTGGAGGCAGCCTTCAAGGAGTGCTCCAAGGGGAAGCCCTTCTTCGGCGGTGACAGCGTCGGGTACTTGGACATCGTGCTTGGCGGCCTCATACCGTTGGTTTATGTTGGCGAAGCACGTCATGGCATCAAGCTCTTTGACGGCACCAGAAGCCCGCTCCTGGAAGCGTGGATGGAGCGCTTCGGTGCGTTGGATGCCGCCAAGGCAGTCCTGCCAGAGGTCGACAAGCTGATTGAGTACAGCAAGATGAAGCAGGCACGAGCTGCTGCCATGGCCGCAGCCGCAAGCAGATAAAATTGGATCCATGATGTGACTGACATTGGGTAATAGAAGAAGAAATATAATATGGACATATATAAGGTTGTTGTTGGCTTGTTTTAATCTAGTAATAAGGAATGACGAAGTATATTTTCCATTGGTTTTCATAGTGGCCACTTATACTCTGCAAGTCTGCAACCAAATTGCAGGTTAGTGCTTGTCATATCTGAATTGACTTTGTTAGAGTAGGAGCAGTGGTGACATTTGTATCCCTTTCTGTCCAAGGTAGGAGCAGTGGAGAGAAGAAAAAAATACATTTATAGAGTAAAATGCATGGCTGGTGCCTAAAATTGAAACGATGTGTCACCTGGTTCCTAAACTTTCAAAATGTATTTTTTAGTCCTCAAACTTGGGTGTCATCTAGGTCCATAAACTCAAAAATATTTTTTCATAAACTCGTCATGGGTATCATCATGACTCCAAACACGTGAGAAGATGATGACTCCACCTTATTCTCGCACTAGATATCTCTCTTTTCCGTCGTATTCTAATTTCTAAGAGTTTGGGGACCCGGATGACATACGGGGACAAGTTCGGTGACTTAAAAATAAATTTTGAAAGATTGAGAATCTAGATGGCACAACTAGATAAGTTCAGGAGTCTAAAAATGTATTTTGAGAGTTTGTAGACCTAAATAACTTTATATGATAAGTTTAAAAACCACAGATGTATTTTACTCCTCCTACGAAGTATTTAATCTGTTTGGTTTAATAGCCACACACACAAACATGATGACGCACTCTTAGATAAGTTCGAGCAAGTTAGGTGCCCCGGCCGGCTCTTTCATACAAGTCATGGTGGGTCGATGAATCGAAAGCGGTCCAAGATTTAGTGTTCGTGAAAAAAATGTAGAAATTGATGATCTAACTTTAGATAAGTCAAGCAAACTTTTTTTTGAGGGCCAAGTCAAGCAAACTTCATAACCACAACGGCCTTGTTTAGATCTGAAAAGCAACTCCCAAATTTATTATGCAAAAAGAAGATTCTCCATCATATCAAAATGTCATAACATGCATAGAGTACTAAAATATAGATGAAATCAAAAGCTAATTGCACAGTTTTGTTGTGCTCTGCGAGACGAACATTTTAAGCCTAATTAATCAATTTTTAGATAATTTTTCACAAATACAAACGAAATATTACAGTGACGTAATGATTATCAAACTCCCAAATTTGACCTCCTAAATTCAACATCTAAACAAGGCCGTTACAATGACGGGAGCAATGACATCACTCCAAGGCTTCACGTCCAAGGCAGGGAGAGCATCGATCTGACAGCTCCAGGACTCCAGATCTTTCAATTGGGGGTGTTTAGTTTCCTGCAAAGGTGAAAAGGAGAGGTGAAAATGTCACATCGGACATTGTAGCGTAATATAGCACTTTTCGTTTTTTTGATAAACATTATCGTATCATAACCTAACTAGGCTCAAAAGATCCGTCTCGTCGTGTACATCAAAAACATGCAACTAGTTTTTTTATTTACCCATGTTTAGTGCTCCATGCATGAGGAGAGAGGTTTGATGTGATTTGATGGGATAGGTGAATAGTGAAGTTTGGAGAGAGAATTTTTCTTAAACAGGGCCATTTGGCCAGATTGCAGAACAGGTTAAAGGCGTTGAATTTGCAGAATCAGCGGAGAATTTTATGCGACTTCACCTCGTAGGTAACGAGTTGGGTCATCGCGAACGCACGGTCCTCCTGTTTCCGGCCCAGATAAAGTGCCCATCGAAGCATTGCTGAGCTCCAACCTTCAGAATCACGATCGTGAGCGACTGAGCGGTGCACACCCGTTCCTGTTTCTGTGGTAGGAGTAGGACATTGTAGGAGATGGCCGGAGACGGCGAGCTTAAGCTGCTGGGCCTGTGGGCGAGCCCGTTCGTCACCAGAGCGAAGCTGGCGCTGCACATCAAGGGCCTGAGCTACGAGTACATCGAAGAGAACCTCGGCGACAAGAGTGAGCTCCTGGTCCGCTCCAACCCGGTGCACGAGGCGGTGCCCGTGCTCATCCACGACGGCAAGCCCATCTGCGAGTCGTCGGTCATCCTGCAATACATCGATGAGGCCTTCGCCGGCACCGGCCCGTCCCTCCTCCCCGCCGACCCCTACGAACGCGTCGTCGCTCGCTTCTGGGCCGCCTACCTTGAAGACAAGGTAACATGTCTGTCTCATCTTGTTTTTGCTTAATTCTTGATGGTCAGACAGAGAACTTATTACTTATTAGGCGGTGAGTGAATTTTTTTTGAGGAAACGGGAGGGGTAAAGCCCCTACTGATTATATTAATACCAAAAACCAAGGAACAATCTGAACAAAACAATTAGGGAACAAAAAAGGAAACAAAAAAGAGCCAATTGATTAAAAGAACAAGTTCAGCCATGAAGACATTGCTTCTTTGTCGCATTCTCGAGCTCTGAGCAAAATCCTACAGAAGAGCGGTGAGTGAATTAACTGATAAATCGATCACTTGCTACGGCGTGTGCAGCTGGTGACGCCGTGGGGGCGGGTGTTCAGGGTGAAGGCCGAGGATCAGAAGGCGGAGGCGATGAGGCAGACGATCGCGGCGGTAGACGCGCTGGAGGGAGGCTTGAAGGAGTGCTCCGGCGGGCGGGGGCCCTTCTTCGGCGGCGAGAGCGTCGGGTACGTGGACGTGCTTCTGGGTGGCATGGTGTCGTGGGTGAAGGCGACCGAGCTGCTCTCCGGTGCCAAGATCATCGACGCCGCCAAGACGCCGCTGCTGGCCGCGTGGATGGAGCGCTTCTGCGAGCTCGACGCGGCCAAGGCGGTCCTGCAGGACGTCGACGCCGTGGTCGAGTACGCCAGCGCGGTTCAGGCACGGGTTGCCGCCGCGACAGCAGCAGACAATTAGTCGTGGAACACTGTCGAACCTTCGCTCTAGAAAAAAGAACACTGTCGAACCCGGCATGGCGACGTGACTCCCATTGGGTTGGTGGAACTTTTACAGGTACTTGCCTCATGCATATGCGGATCGGAGATTATTCAATGTCGACGGTGGTTGTCAGCGTCAGCTGATCAATGTAATAAACGTAGGGAAAGCGGTTAGCAATGGCCAATGGCAATGGGTAGTTCAGTGTCATTAGCTCAATTCATTTCTACGTATTTCATACCTTTACATCGAAATATGGATGCAATAAAAAAGGTTTCGCGTTGACCGGGTGACCTAAAGAAAAGAATGAAATTGCATCCCTATATCAATGCAGGCTCTGTACTATTTCCTTTGTTCTTGCGTTTTTCGTGAATCCATCAATTTATTTTAATAGAATAACTATATTCTACCCCAAGTGCATCTTCTCTATACCCGGATTTTTTTCACCACTCACAACTGGGCAAAGAAGCTTATACACTTGGTAAAGCCTCTGCCGAGTGTCACACTCGGCATAGAGCACTCGGTAAATCTTTTAGTTAACGGTAAAGAAAACTTTACCGAGTTGTCGGACACTCAGCAAAGGCTTTGCGCTGTCGAATCTAAGACCCGGTAATCCACTAGGGAGTATCCAAGTGGTAGATTTATAGGAGGGGAACTGCCGAGTTGAGTAGAACTGCCGAGTTGAGTAACTTTAAGGTGACATAGGGGACAAGATTTAGACGGGTTCGGGCTATCCTGAGGCATAATATCCTACGTCTTGTGTCGGTGGTAATTTGTATTGCTTGTGTTCGGTAAAGCGTCAGGAAGCAATGACGAGCTTTGTGGTTACAATGGATGTGTTTTGTTGGCACCTCCTATCTAGGGACCACTGCCCTCCTTTATATATTTCAGAAGGTAAGGTTACAAAAAAAGTCTTCTAGTCGGTTACAATATGGGAGTCCTAATAGGAGTCTATTAGGACTCGATCTTCTTCCTTGATTAGGTAAGCGGGCCGGTTGCTGGCCCTCTTGGTGATCGGCCTAGGGGTACCTATATCCCATAAGCCCCCGAGTAACGTGCAGGCGCGTGGCGAACTATTGATGAAGAAATGATGCCAATGTAGTCGGCTGAAAAAGCTTCATCATCTGGTCACCATAACGGTGGGCGGTGCTCAAAAAAGAAATACCATGACATCATGACGAGTACCAAAGTGGTAAACATAACCATGCATCATGGTCATATGGAGGGCGGCGCAAGACGCACTCCATATGGAGTAGCCCCGAGCGTTGGGTTGATTAGAATAACCAGGCAAATGGTCAAAAGTTATATCCCCTAGCAGCAGGCTGCCAAAGAATGAAGAGATCCCCCTAGCCAAGTTGAGCGAGGCGCGTGGATCGGTCACCAGGTACCAGCCACCGTGTTTAGAAGCCAGCGAGGTCGGACGATGCACGCGGAGTGGTCGTCGGATGCCAGCCCCCGAGCCTAGGACCCGGTGAAGTCGGTCAACGCACACGGAGTGGTCGCCGTGCACCAGCCTAAGTCTAGGAGCCGGCGAGGTCGAACGAGGCACGCGGAGTGGTCGCCAAGTGCGAGCCGAGTCGGGCGAAGCATGCGGTGTGGTCGCCGGGCGCGAGCCGAATTGGGCGAAGCACACGGAGTATTCGCCAAGTGCCAGCCCAGAGCCTAGGAGCTGGCCAGTCGGGGCGAGGCATGCAAAGTGATCACCGGGTGCCAGCCCCCAATCCTAGGGGCCGACGAGGTTGGACAATGCACGCGGAGTGGTTGCCGGGCGCCAGCCCCCGAGGCTTGGAGCTGGCGAGGTCGCACGAGTCACACGGAGTGGTCTCCGGGTGCCAGCCCCCGAGTCTAGGAGCCAGCGAGGTCGAACGACGCACGCGGAGTGGCTCTAGAGCTTCTTCTGGGACAAACACTTCACATATTCTTTTGCTTTGTCTACTTTTTGTCTTTTACAAAGTATTAGGTTGAGGCTCTAGGCGATGATGAACTGCCTTTTGTCACAAACCGGTTCATGTGCTTCAACGACAACCGAAGAGATCGCGAAAAGAACAATAACTGCTTTGAGTGTGTCAAGCCCAGCCACTTCGCCGTTGACTGCCACGAAAAAGTACATGGCGAAGGGCGAGTACGACAACATCAAGCACAAGCACAAGGACAATAACAATAAGAAGAAGTACTCTGATCGTGTGAAGAGGCAGGATCGATTGAAGTCCAAAGCCCGTCCCTTCATCACTATCCTCAGCGACGTCGACTCTGATACTAAAACTCATAGCAGCCCATGCTCAAGAGAAGATGAGAACAACAACAGACTTTGCTTCTACTCTAAGTCAATCGAGCGGCGAGGTGGCTATTATGTCCAACCAGCGACGACGCCGATCCTTAACTTGACTTAGAAGTACAGCTTTCTTATGACCAACTTGCGCTAGAAATTGATGAATTGCATGAATGTTTGATGAGTCAGGATAACTGGATAAGAAAACACCTCATGAAAGAAAAGAACTTAAGGCTAAGCTAGAAAGGGTTTAATCTGTCCCTGTAGTCACTAATGAAATTGAATGCGATGTGTTGTTCATATGGCTAGTCTTGCTTATTTACTATCTAAACATGCTTCAATTGCTGATTAACTTGATAAAATTAAAATTGTTTTAGAAGAGGTTAAGGCTAAACTTGTTTTACTTGGTACTTGCAAGTCTTGTCCTGCTTTGAAACTTCAACTAGATAAAGTTTGTGATAAGTTTAAGGCTCTTAAGCAAACTGATTCTAATATCTCTAAATACAATTTTCACTTAAATGTAAAGTCTGTTTTGAGATTTGTGAATAATTGCATGAGATGAAAACTTATATACAAACTGCTAATGGTGAGAATAGCCATTTGAAAACTATTCTGAATTACGTGTCTGGTCAATAGGCTCAGTTGGGTATGGAAAGTAAACACTTTAAGAGGAAACATTTATTTACTGTGTATATTAGTACGATCTGATAATCAACGACTTTGTATCAATACTTTATCTAACGACTAACACCACTATTACAAGCCAACAATGATTAAAATACAACAATTATATTATACCAAGCTTAAGAAAAAAATACTGGTAAGCTCAGAAAAATACCGGTAAAGAACGGATGGTTGGATTTTTTTCCTATTTTATGATAACTTTTATGATTTATTATTGTTTGGCTCTAATATGAATGATTTAAAGTGAGTCCCTTATATAGTATATAAATATTATGTTTCTTAAGAGCATTTTAATATTATGTATCTTGCATGGCTGTAATTTACATTTGAGTTGAATTGAATGTATAATCTAGTATGATAAAAAAAAACTAGACCAAGAGAGAGACGTCTCTATGATTTTGTTTTAAAAAGTCTGGTACCAAGATTCAAACCAAGGACAACAACGGTTTGATTGACCCTCAGAGTTTAACGCTAGTGAAAAACTTTAGTAGAAAAATGATTCTTATATGTCGACTAAAGAAGGCTAGAGCAGCAATTTGGGAACATAAAGGAGTGTGGGGGTAGTACTGTAAGAGCTTGGGAGCTGGTTAATTGCTTGTGTGTATTTATGCTTTACGCGTACGTGTTCTCATCCTTGATATGGTGCCGCATGGCGCGCGGTAGGCTGCACTGTTGCTATTTTGATAGCTTCTAAAGCTCATTCAACGTTCCCCATCTTATACGTTTCCCCATCTTATCCGGTGCCGGGGACGCCGTCGGCGAGCCTTGGCCGGAGGCGCCATTCCGCACCTTTTGTGCTATCCCCACCAATCCCGGTAGACGGGAGAGTGTGGGATGGGAGCGGATCTCGCTTCTGGGCACGACCGGGTGAGACAAGTTCGGGGGAGGAAGATAGCGACGGTGAGGAAAGTATTGGTGTAGGTAAGGCGGCTGATTTCTTTAGGGATGCTATTGACGCTGGTTTTTCGACTGATGAACTGCGAAGAGCGGAAGCTCTAGCGGCAAAGGCGAGTTCGCCGAATTTTGGATCTGTTGATTGTGGTGCAGGGCAGGTGAAACATCGCAAGAGGCTCTCCACCAGAGTTGTGGAAGCAGTTTTGGAGAAGAGGGTTCAGGGGCGGCGGCAATGGCGTGGTCCTCTGCCAAAGCATTGAGTTTCACCGGTCTTCTCCCTAGGAGATGCGCGACTCCAGACCGGCAGGGGAGGAGTAAGCGAGGGGAGAAGGAAGGGGATTTCGCTGACGGAGTTCCTAGAAGAACAACTTCATGATGAGGATTCCGGCGAGGTTGCCTGGCCGGAGGTGAAGACGAAGACGACAGATCCAGCTGACATGGATACTCAATTTCAAAATTCGGAAAAGTCACTGTTGACAGGTGGGCCTGTTGGGCCCAAAGTCGATGGAATTGTGATTATGAAGGGTGAAAGTCGTAGAGTTTTCAGGGGTGTGGCGGCTCTAGGAGCTCTGTTAATGGGAGGAGGGAAACCGAGGCGTTTCTTGGACCATTCCCAGGGCTTTCAAAGCCGACGAGGGAGAGCACAAGCGCCTCGGTTGCCATTCTTGCCTTCAGGAGACAGTGAGAAAAAGAAGGAGAGAGGAGAGAGGAGATGGGTGACCGTGGAGGAGGACGCTGGGGTGGAGCGATGCAGCGTAACCAGTGGGATGGCCGCGAAAGGAGACATGGCTTTCCAGCCTGGGGCGGTGCAGCAGAGAATCAAGGGGGTGGCCGGTTTCACGACCGGAGCAGGGGTTTTGCCCCAGGATATGGAAGAGCTCGAGGTTGGCAAAGGTATGGGCGACACTCTGGCTATGGGGATAGGGGTTACCAGGCACCTGGCAGAGGTAGAGGGGATGCAACAGGGGATAAGAGTGGATGGGTAGAAAGGGAGAAGGAGAAGGAGCAGAAACAGGAGGACAAAGAAAGTACTGGAGGGGATGTACTCATGAAGGAAGCTGAGGCAGAATTTGAGGAAATTGAGATAGAGAAGAAGGAGGTTAAGTGTACGAGGTGCGCCAAGAAGGGTCACTCGGGTGCAAAGTGTGAGTCGGTGCTGTACTGTGTTATTTGCAACAGTGATGATCATGTCAACCATATGTGTCCAGTGCTCAGGTTGCCGAAGCCGGTGGCACATGCAGTTGGATATGCTGTGCATGGCCTAGGTTTCTTTCACGTTCAGAGGCCGGCCTTGCCAAGGGCCAAGAAGGAAACTAGAATGGCACTGATCACTGTAGAAGGAGGGGAGCTGATGAAGGAGCAGGTTCTGAAACAGCTACAGAGGCTTTTCCCTGGGAAATGGGTGTGGGAATTGACTGAAAATGGAGAGAATTCTTTCATTACCAAGTTCCCCTCCAAAGCTGATCTTCAGCGATCAATTGCTTTTGGAGGTGCAAATGTTAGGGAAGCAGGAGTTCCACAGGGAGTTAGGATTAATTTTGACTGGTGGATGGAAAAGGAGGAAGGTTATCTGTTGCCTAAAGTGTGGGTGAGAGTGTATGGGTTGAGGAAGGCTCTTAGGGAGTATTCTGAATTATGGGCGGTTGGGACCATGCTGGGATCTACTCAAACACTAGATATGGAAACAACTAGGAAAAGTGACTTTGGAAGGATTTTTGTGGCAGTACTGAACCCTAGTCTAATTCCGGCAAGATTGGATGTGGCTCTGGGGGACCATTATTTTGAGCTGGATTTTGTGGTAGAAAAGAAAGGGGTGGATGAAAATGGGGAGGAGAAGGAGGTGGATTGGAATCCAGATAACACAGGGAAAGATGGGAGTGAGTTTGGGGAAGAGGAGGAGGAGGCGACACATAGGGAACAAAAAAGACAGAGAAGTGATGGACATACAGGAGGAGGCGACACATAGGGAACAAAAAAGACAGAGAAGTGATGAACATATCAATTCTCAGGAAGAAGAGAGGGAGGTAGATGATACAGAAGGGACACACCTTTCTGTTAGGAAGAAAATTCTCGGAATGTCAGAGGAAGAATTCAAAATCTTCCTAAAAGAAAAAGCTGAGGCTATTCGGGACATTGCTGTGAATGAAGTCTTGGATGAAGTTGTGAACAGAGTAATGGAGGAAGATGAGGGGATGGAAGATGAGTCTCTGAATCAGGGAGAGGCTGGAGGTTTTGCGCAGGAGAAAGGAGGGGGGCAGAAAGGCGGTATGGATGAGTCATCAGAGAAAGAAAGACTAGTGAAGATTTCTGCTGCAATTCCAGAAGCTGTACTCCCACCTGCAAGGGCAAGCCCAAGGCTGGCTGGCAGTAGGGAGGAACATGTCATGGAGAAGGTAAAGAAGAGGGCGACAGAAAAGGCACTGGAGAACATGCAAGGTACGCCTTCGCTCAGTCCTGAGTTTGCTTGTCAAATTAATAATTCGGCTTTAATGTTGCATGATATGGGTATTAGGTGTGGTTCTTCTAAGGAGGAACTTTTGAGCTCAGTAAAGAACCTTTTTAATGTTGAACCTTGGCTGGGTGAGCTTGAACATGAGGAGGAAGGGTTAACCCTTTTTAGTGAATGTGACGATGACAGTTTAGAGCAAATTGAGCAGCTAGCAGTCAAAAAGTTGTGTGAGAATTTAGTGGAGGAAATCTTTGATGAGGATAGCTATGGGCTGTCTTCTGATTTAAGGGTTGTGGGTAAAAACAATAAGTCAAGTGCTAAGTCACTTAATAGAAAGTCTGGTAGGGTAAGAGTAGCCTTTCAATCCAAATTAGCAAGAGTGTCCAGATGAAAGGAATTTTTTGGAATAGCAGAGGTCTTAATGACTTGGCTAAATCAAATTTCTTGTCTACTATTTCCAAAGAGCAGGGACTAGATTTCATTGCTCTGATGGAAACCGGGAAGAAGGACTTTTCCCAGTCTTTTTTGAATAAATTATGTGGTGGAAAGAATTTCTTGTGGCACTGGACACAACCTCATGGCAGATCAGGGGGGATGCTGCTTGGGGTTAATATGGATGTTTTTGATATAGGTAGCATAGAGGAGGGAGATTTCTTTATAAAATTCAAAATCAGAAATAGAAGTGATGATTTCAAGTGGTGTTTGGTGGCGGTTTATGGTGCTGCGCAGCCTGAGTTCAAAGAGGCCTTTTTGGCTGAACTGGTGAACACTTGTAGCAAAGAAAATTTGCCGCTAATGATTGGGGGAGATTTTAATATACTTAGGAGCGCGATGGAGAAGAACAATAACAGATATAATGACCGTTGGCCTTTCCTTTTCAATGCCGTGATCGATAGTTTAAATCTCAGGGAAATTGAGCTCTCGGGGAGAAAGTTCACTTGGGCGAACTCTCTGACTACTCCGACTTTTGAAAAATTAGATAGGGTTTTGGTCAGCACTGAGTGGGAGCAGAAATTCCTCTTAACTACTGTTGTAGCTTTAAGCAGAGAATTTTCTGATCATACTCCCCTATTGCTGAACACTGGGGAGGGTAACATGAAGAGCACACCCCCCTTTAAGTTTGAATTGGGCTGGTTAATTAAGGAAGATTTTTTTCGAACTAGTCTCAGAAATTTGGAGGAAGGAATCTGGTGGTACTACTGCTATGCAGAAATGGTAGAATAAGATAAGGAAGATAAGACAATTCCTGCGAGGCTGGGCAAAGAATATGAGAGGGGCTGAGAAAAAAGAAAAACAAGAACTGATGAGGGGGGCCGATGAGTTAGACAAGTTGTCAGAAACGCAACTCCTAAGTCAGCAGGAGATAGATTTAAAATAGTGCATAAAGGATAGGTTGGCAAATATTCTTAGGGAAGAAGAACTGAAGTGGTTTCAAAGGGCCAAAACCATGGATCTGCTGCACGGGGATAGAAACACTAAATATTTTCAGCTAGTGGCTGGGGGAAAACGCAGGAAAACTAGAATTTTTAGATTAGAACAGGATGGGGGAATTATCGAGGGAGAAACAAATCTCAAAAATTTCATCACAAAATACTACAAGAATCTGTTTGGTGCTCCTAACACTAATGATTTTTCCCTAGAGGAAAATTTGAAAGGAGACATTAGGCAGAATACAGTAGAGGAAAATGAGGCACTAACTGGAGAGTTTACTGAAAAAGAGGTTAGAGAAGCAATCTTCCAAATGAAGCACAATAAATCCCCAGGTCCTGACGGTTTCCCAGCGGAGTTCTATCAAGTCTTTTGGAGCCTAATCAAAGATGATTTAATGGCTTTGTTTAAGGATTTTCATAAAGGCAATCTTCCTCTATTTTGTCTGAATTATGGTATTATTACCTTGATTCCGAAACAAAATGAGGTAAAGAGAATAGAACAATACCGTCCTATCTGCATGCTAAATGTCAGCTTTAAAATCATCACAAAGGTCATAGCAAACAGGATCGCATTAGTAGCTAGCAAGGTGATCAAACCAACTCAAACGGCCTTTATGTCAGAAAGATCCATTTTGGATGGGGTAGTTATCCTTCATGAGACCTTACATGAGATCAAACAAAAGAAATTAGATGGAATTGTTCTCAAATTGGACTTCGAAAAGGCTTATGATAAGGTCAAGTGGGATTTTTTGCAACAAACTCTTAGAATGAAAGGGTTTTCACAACAATGGTGCCAATGGATCGGTTCAATAGTCTCGGGAGGTAGTGTGGGGGTGAAAGTCAACGATGAAGTTGGTCATTACTTCAAGACGAAGAAGGGGTTAAGACAAGGAGACCCTCTGTCTCCTGTCCTTTTCAATTTAATAGCAGATATGCTGGCAACTCTAATTGCTAGAGCTAAGGAAGGAGGACATATTGGTGGGCTAGTTCCCCACCTTGTGGATGGAGGATTATCAATCCTGCAATACGCTGATGATACAATCATCTTTTTGGAGGATAGTATTGAGGAAGCAAAAAAGCTGAAAATTATCTTAAGTGCTTTTGAGAAATTGTCTGGCCTGAGTATTAACTTCCATAAGAGTGAGCTTTTTTGTTTTGGGAAATAAGAAAACAACCTGGAGATTCACATTTTTGGGCTGGCCTGATGGACATCAAAGATGTTTTCCTGTCAAAAGGAAGTTTTCAGGTACATAAGGGAAACCAAGCTAGATTTTGGGAGGATAGATGGGTAGGAGAAGAGCCCCTTTGTGTTACTTATTCCAATCTGTACAATATCACCAGAAAGAAAAACCTGCTAGTGGAGGAGGTAATGAGCACCACCCCCATTAACATCTCATTTAGAAGGGCTTTGACAGGTGAAAGATTAAGGCAATGGATAGAGCTGGTGGGAAGAGTACTTTCGGTGGATCTTGAGGAGAGACAGGATAAATTTGTTTGGGGCTTAAACAAAAACCGTATCTTTACGGTGGGGTCAATGTATAACAATCTTATGGTAGGTGATGGTCCCTTGGTGAAGCAAACAATTTGGAAAAGCAAATTACCTTTAAAAATAAAGATTTTTCTTTGGTACTTAAGACAGGGGGTCACCCTAACCAAAGACAATCTAAGGAAAAGGAAGTGGAAGGGAAGTACTAAGTGCTGTTTTTGCAGTTTAGAGGAAAGTATACAACATTTGTTCTTCGACTGTCATAGGGCGAAATTATGGTGGGGTATAGTGCATATTGCTTTTGGCCTACGGGCACCATCAAGCACAGAACACATGTTTGGGAATTGGCTTCTTGGGGTGCCAAGTAATACCAGGAAATTGATTTGGATAGGTGTAGCTGCTCTTTGTTGGGCTATTTGGCTTGACAGGAACGATGTTGTTTTCAACAGAGCTGTTTCTAATATCTCTTTGCAGGTAATCTTCAGGACAGCATACTGGATCAGAACATGGGCGCAGTTGGCTAAAGAGGAAGAAGAAGAACGGCTGAAGAATGGAAGCAGAAGTTTGGAGATAGTCACGCTGGATGTCTTCAGTCGTTTTGGCTGGAGGTTTAGAGATCGAATTAAAAACTAATCTGGGCTATTTTGTGGCTCTGGAGATGTGTCTGGAGAGGAATCTGGTGTGGTGTCTTTCTTTTCTCTCCTTTGTTGCAAAGGGAGTTGTGTCGTCGGTTCAGTTTGTAAAAGCCTGATGGCTTATTGAATCCTTTTGGCTGTATGCATTCAACTGAGTGCAGAGGCCGGTTAATCCCTTATCTAAAAAAATCTTATCCGGTGCAGAAAATGTTTTTTTTTTCGAATAAACCGGTGCAGAAAATGTTGATGTCAACGTCTGTACAAGCTCTGAGAAAACAATTGCAAACAGTACAGCCACGAGCATCATCTATGAGTCTATGACGCATTCAATTGGGTGCCGTTATTGACCGTACAACCACAGCACCTTCATCACCCGATTCGTAAATCCCAGACAGAAGAAGCTTTCGAGTCAGAACGCACATAGCATACGCATCCACGGTAATCACACTCAAAGATGGCCGCAGAAAACAGTAAGCTGAAGCTTATCGGGCAGTGGGCGAGCCCGTTCGTCACCAGAGTTAAACTAGCGCTCAACCTCAAGGGCATCAGCTACGAGTATGTCGAGGAGGACCTTAGGAACAAGAGCGAGCTCCTTCTAAGCTCCAACCCGGTGCACAAGTCAGTGCCCGTGCTGATCCATGACGGCAAGGCCATCTGCGAATCGCCGGTCATCTTGCAGTACATCGACGAGGTCTTCGCCGGCACCGGCCCGTCTCTTCTCCCCGCCGACCCTTACGAACGCGCCCTTGCTCGCTTCTGGGTCGCCTACATTGATGACAAGGTTTTTTCGTCAATCTCGCATAACCCCTTGCTTATTTTCTTCAAGATGCGTGGTTCAATTCGAGCAATTGGTCGCTGACTTAACTGTGAAATCATTTATCTGGCTTGTGCGCAGCTAGCACCACCGTGGGATCGCGTGTTCAGGGCCAAGACGGACGAGGACAGAGCCGAGGCGATGAGGGAGACGTTCGCGGCGGCGGGCGCTCTGGAGGGAGCCCTGAGGGAGTGCTCTAAGGGGAAGGCCTTCTTTGGCGGCGACAGCGCTGGGTACCTTGACATCGTTGTGGGGAGCTTGGTCCCGTGGGTGAAGGCGACCAGCGTGCTCGCCGGTGCTGAGCTCGTCGAGGTCGCCAAGATGCCGCTCCTCGCCGCGTGGATGGACAGGTTCGGCGAGCTCGACATGGCCAAGGCGGTGTTGCAGGACGTCGACAGCTTGGTCGAGCACGGCAGGATGCTTTTTGCTAAAAAGGCCGCCCGGGCTTCAAACAACTAACGGTAACGGGCACCTCGGCGCACCGGCATGGAGACGGTGACGAACGTCCCTCTTGGGTTGGGGGAACAAAATGCATGTGTTGTTTTCTGATACGGATTGCAATCTGCAAACAGTACGGTGGTGGTCTGGTGGACTGGTGGGTGGTATGTGTTTGTGGTCGTATCTCAGTTGGTCGATGTGATTAGTGTAGGGAATAATAAGCCAAACGATGTAGTATGTTCTTAAGGCTTGCAGAAGAATACGGAATTTGTGAGGTCAGTCTATTCTTCTGGTGGAGTTTTCTGCATGTTTTCGGAACACCTTCTTTCTGCCAAGATTTATTTTTCAGAATAGGACCTAAAGAGCGGGAGTATTTCTCAAGGTAATCCAATTCAAGGCCCTGTTCGGCTGATCAATATTTGGCTTATGCTGCTACTCCTGGGGATGTTTGCTGTTCAGCACTTCGATCAGCCAGCAGCCTTCAGAGAAACAGCCGAACGCCCGAACAGCCAACAGCCAGCTGGCTGATATATGGCCCTGTTCGGCGAACAGGTTTTCAATTGCACGACGTCCTCTTCAAAACCAGAAATGTGAAGATATGGCCATTATTGTTTAGAAATGTGAAGATATGGGCAGTGTATGACACATGTCGATTGTGGAGAATATTGTATGTTCAGGTCCCAGCAGTGTTAGGTTCTTTGAAACATGACTGAAACGCAACATGGTGAACGGATATGATATTTAATTTCGATGCTCACGACCTCATGAGCCAAAGAAATTGAATGCCAAATCTCCCTACGAGAAGAATTCAGAAAGAGATTATGCCAAGCTCCTCATCTCCTCAAATAAACGTTTTACCTAAGTTTCAAAGCATTTCACGTACTTAGCAATTTTTGACGATTCGGTTTTTAAAAATTCGTCAAAGCATGGTAAGATCCATGTTAAAAAATGGCACGTGAAGCTTCAGAATGATTTTCTATTAGTTCCAGAAATATCAACTCATGATGTTTCAAAATTAATAATCCCTTACAAGCTAGAAATTTTATAGATTTTTGTCTTCTCTATTACCCTTATTTATCACAAAATGGCTGTATCCGAGATATGGCAAATAATCTCCTCTTTAGATAACATGTACTATCATTTCCCATGATGGTTTATACTGTAGGGAAAGTGAAAACCTGAATCTGGTTGTCCTGAGCAATAATTAGCAAAGGTCAAATAATTGTGATGTTTAGGAAACTGGTCGGAAAGTTCAGTAAGTTGCATCATTCATGGATCCGAAATTACGATAGTAAGATATGCCTGGAGTGCTTGGGCGATAGGTTTGGCCGGTTGGGTAACTCAAACGTCAAAGGATAGAATAGAAAAATTGAGACAGACAATGATGGGAGCAATGCAGTCAAAGATATACTTGGGACAATATCATCTCGCATGAACGATAAGTCGAATGCTTCTCACGCAAGAAAGGCGGCTACCAGTAATGCAATAATTTTTCACTTTTTTCCTCCTTTTCAAGAGCTTATGCGACAATTGTACTTCGAAAAAGTGACTAACCAACTGTACATATACAGGGATGGACTGATGGTGCCCCTTTGTAGATAAGGTGAATGATTTGGACCACGGACAACTAAGTGATCTGGTCTTAATTGGTTGGGTCATTACAATGTCGGCACGTGCGCGTGTCGTTTCCTCGTTGGAGGCGTTGTCTCGGGAGCCTACTTCATAGTACAGGAGTTGTTTTGGTTTGTGAAGCGGATGAAGATGAAGGCGCTTGTGGTAGTTTGCTAGGTCTTGGTGCTCTCATTTTTTATTTCTTTTTTTATTTTTCATTGGCTGTGTGCATCTTAGTTATACAGAGGCCGGGTTGGATCTTATATAATTGTATCACCTCGATGTAATTGACTAAGATCAATAAAGCTTCCCTATTCCAAAAAATGAAAATTAACCTCTAGTCCGATTCATAATTTCATCATAACTCCAAGCCGATTGCCGCGAAAAAATATGCGAAAAAATGGCTAGTCAATTAATCAGTTACTAATTAGATGTTCATATTATTTATTTCCTAAAATATAAATAGCCAATAAATTACAAGCCCACATCCAAATAATTTTTCACATCTATTTTATTTCTTTCCCAAATTAGAAAAGAATAGCCACAAGCTAGTTTATACCACATTACAATTCATGATAATAATCATCCATTTTTACATGGTAGAAACATTAAAAAAACTTCATCTTCAACCACCTCTGAGGGCACGTCCATCTCATAATCTGTAATCTGTAGTAACCTGAGGAAGGCAAAATGACAAAGCTTTCTGCCCCGAACGGAAATGCAAGTGTCCCAGAGACCTGAAATTGCAGCGGCAAATAATACCAGTTTTTATGCACAAGAAATGAAAATCAAAATGTATAGAGCACACCAACAACACATTCAATCATAAGCAATGACCTTGTTGATGGCATTGTTTGGATTAAGATGAATTACTCCCTCGTGAAAATATTTGATCTGGTCTTAATTGGTTGGGTCATTACAATGTCGGCACGTGCGCGTGTCGTTTCCTCGTTGGAGGCGTTGTCTCGGGAGCCTACTTCATAGTACAGGAGTTGTTTTGGTTTGTGAAGCGGATGAAGATGAAGGCGCTTGTGGTAGTTTGTTAGGTCATGGTGCTCTCTTTTTTTGTTTCTTTTTTATTGGCTGTGTGCATCTTAGTTATGCAGAGGCCGTGTTGGATCTTATATAATTGTATCATAGGCAACCATAGCCCACAAAAAGCCCGTGGCCCAAGGCCGTGTGCCAAGATGTCTTCTCTATTACCCTTATTTATCACAAAATGGCTGTATCCGAGATATGGCAAATAATCTCCTCTTTAGATAACATGTACTATCATTTCCCATGATGGTTTATACTGTAGGGAAAGTGAAAACCTGAATCTGGTTGTCCTGAGCAATAATTAGCAAAGGTCAAATAATTGTGATGTTTAGGAAACTGGTCGGAAAGTTCAGTAAGTTGCATCATTCATGGATCCGAAATTACGATAGTAAGATATGCCTGGAGTGCTTGGGCGATAGGTTTGGCCGGTTGGGTAACTCAAACGTCAAAGGATAGAATAGAAAAATTGAGACAGACAATGATGGGAGCAATGCAGTCAAAGATATACTTGGGACAATATCATCTCGCATGAACGAGATAAGTCGAATTTCTCACGCAAGAAAGGCGGCTACCAGTAATGCAATAATTTTTCACTTTTTTCCTCCTTTTCAAGAGCTTATGCGACAATTGTACTTCGAAAAGTGACTAACCAACTACATATACAGGGATGGACTGATGGTGCCCCTTTGTAGATAAGGTGAATGATTTGGACCACGGACAACTAAGTGATCTGGTCTTAATTGGTTGGGTCATTACAATGTCGGCACGTGCGCGTGTCGTTTCCTCGTTGGAGGCGTTGTCTCGGGAGCCTACTTCATAGTACAGGAGTTGTTTTGGTTTGTGAAGCGGATGAAGATGAAGGCGCTTGTGGTAGTTTGTTAGGTCATGGTGCTCTCTTTTTTTGTTTCTTTTTTATTGGCTGTGTGCATCTTAGTTATGCAGAGGCCGTGTTGGATCTTATATAATTGTATCATAGGCAACCATAGCCCACAAAAAGCCCGTGGCCCAAGGCCGTGTGCCAAGATTCATCACAACACTTCGTTGAGAAATTTCATGCCCCTACTTTGCAATGTAATTGTGAATTTGCTCTTTTTCCCCCTTAAACTTTGTTGTCACGACACAAGTGCCTGCACTTTTCCCAGTGACCCGTCTCACTACTTGCCTGCAGCTATTACCGCGTGTTTTGGACTGCACGTTCGTATTGTAGCCCAATAAGAGAACAACGGCAGCAAGCACTGCAGGCCCACAAAAAGCCCGTGGCCCAGGCCGTGTGCCAAGATTCACCACAACACTTAGTTTGGCCCATTTCCTTTTCATTCTTTACCCTTTTAATTTTATTTAGTAATGTAGTTTTATTTTCCCAAGTATTTTGTGACAATAAAAAATAATATTCTCTGATATAAAATTTGAAAGTGAAGATGTTCATGAGCATTGAGCAGCTTACCATGAACGACTCCTTTTTACGAAAACATAGAATTTTATAAAGCATCAGAAATGCTGGTCTGAAGTTTTGGGGGAGTATATATTATAATGCAACCATAGCCCACAAAAAGCCCGTGGCCCAAGGCCGTGTGCCAAGACTGTCTCTTATACACATCTAGAGGTGTATAAGAGACAGGAACCACTCACTCCTGCATGCTGAGCAGCTTACCGCTGTCTCTTATACACATCTAGAGGTGTATAAGAGACAGGTATTGACTTGACCACTCCTGAATTTGCTTCCCTAACCCTCTAGCGGTTTCCGTTGATCCGAACCACTCACTCCTGCATGCTGAGCAGCTTACCGCTGTCTCTTATACACATCTAGAGGTGTATAAGAGACAGGTATTGACTTGACCACTCCTGAATTTGCTTCCCTAACCCTCTAGCGGTTTCCGTTGATCCGAACCACTCACTCCTGCATGCTGAGCAGCTTACCGCTGTCTCTTATACACATCTAGAGGTGTATAAGAGACAGGTATTGACTTGACCACTCCTGAATTTGCTTCCCTAACCCTCTAGCGGTTTCCGTTGATCCGAACCACTCACTCCTGCATGCTGAGCAGCTTACCGCTGTCTCTTATACACATCTAGAGGTGTATAAGAGACAGGTATTGACTTGACCACTCCTGAATTTGCTTCCCTAACCCTCTAGCGGTTTCCGTTGATCCGAACCACTCACTCCTGCATGCTGAGCAGCTTACCGCTGTCTCTTATACACATCTAGAGGTGTATAAGAGACAGGTATTGACTTGACCACTCCTGAATTTGCTTCCCTAACCCTCTAGCGGTTTCCGTTGATCCGAACCACTCACTCCTGCATGCTGAGCAGCTTACCGCTGTCTCTTATACACATCTAGAGGTGTATAAGAGACAGGTATTGACTTGACCACTCCTGAATTTGCTTCCCTAACCCTCTAGCGGTTTCCGTTGATCCGAACCACTCACTCCTGCATGCTGAGCAGCTTACCGCTGTCTCTTATACACATCTAGAGGTGTATAAGAGACAGGTATTGACTTGACCACTCCTGAATTTGCTTCCCTAACCCTCTAGCGGTTTCCGTTGATCCGAACCACTCACTCCTGCATGCTGAGCAGCTTACCGCTGTCTCTTATACACATCTAGAGGTGTATAAGAGACAGGTATTGACTTGACCACTCCTGAATTTGCTTCCCTAACCCTCTAGCGGTTTCCGTTGATCCGAACCACTCACTCCTGCATGCTGAGCAGCTTACCGCTGTCTCTTATACACATCTAGAGGTGTATAAGAGACAGCTGCCGTCCTGCGTTAATTATTTGATCGAGCAGATTCACATTGTTCGTCCGTGGTTCACCCTGCAGAGATAATAATTCAACTGATGAGCGTTTAATTAATTTGTTTGTCTTGTACGTGCTTTATTTAGAAATGTAGTTTTATTTCCCCAAGTATTTTGTGACAATAAAAAATAATATTCTCTGATATAAAATTTGAAAGTGAAGATGTTCATGAGCATTGAGCAGCTTACCATGAACGACTCCTTTTTACGGAAACATAGAATTTTATAAAGCATCAGAAAATGCTGGTCTGAAGTTTTGGGGGAGTATATATTATAAGGCAACCATAGCATACATGTCGATCTCGAATTTTATAAGGCATCAGAAAATACACGCCAAGCAATGAAAAATGCTAAGCATACATGTCATTATCTGATAAGGCATGTTTTGAAAATCAGGAGCACGGAAGCGGCATAAAAAAATGCTAAGCATATATGTCATATGCTAGCTTTTCAACTGAGTGGTGACAAATCTCATTAACCATTTAGAGTTTGTTTGATTGCCATGCGCACAAACCATGCGCCGCGCCACCACGACACGAGGCAGCCTCACAGAGGCGCTCCCGCTCCTCGTGTGTTGTGTGTGCCTGATTTGGCACGTCTTACCTCTAGCTCGTGTCCCTTATGAGAAGGAAACTGTGTACTAATGTAAACGAGGTGGGACTAATAAGACGCGCATCCTGGTCTCTTTCCTAGCCTGGTGCCGGAGTCTATCTACTTCCCTGTGCCCGGCCCAGAGACGCAACGCTTTAGGCCGCTTACGAATTGAAACCCGTGGGCCAAGGCAGGGGTAATCAATCGAGCAAACGTGTTGCGCTGAAAAAAGTCAAAAACCTGAGAAACCCGATCGAGCGCGCGTCCAAGACCATGTGCCTTACACTTACTGCCCAGGCGACACGCGCAAAAGGCAAATAGAGGGCTTATGTTCTGCGATCCGGTAGCTCCTGGGTATTGACTTGACCACTCCTGAATTTGCTTCCCTAACCCTCTAGCGGTTTCCGTTGATCCGAACCACTCACTCCTGCATGCTGCATCATAATGATTCTTACATACAATGCAAAATTGTTGTCGCTCGATCAACGTGTAGTAGTCAAAAACGTCGATCCGGAACGACGGAGTAACCAAAGCCTAAGCTCTATGTTATATACCAGTATTCTCCTTTGCCCAACAATCGCACAGCAAGGATAAAGAAACACACGGAGCAAAACAGAGAAGATAAAATCTTAATTAGCACACGCGACTAGCGAGAGGTGAAGGATCGGAAATGGCAGGCGGAGGCAATGATGAGCTGAAGCTTCTGAGCACCTGGTTCAGCCCGTTCGGGTCCAGAGTGAAGCTTGCGCTCCACCTCAAGGGCCTGAGCTACGAGTACTTGGAGGAGGAGGACCTCATGAACAAGAGCCAGCTCCTCCTCGAGAGCAACCCCGTGCACAAGAAGGTCCCCGTGCTCTTCCACAAGGGCAAGGCTCTCGCCGAGTCCATGGTCATCGTGGACTACATCGAGGACGCCTTCTCCGGCACCGGACCGTCGCTCCTCCCCTCTGACCCCTACGAACGTGCCCTCGCTCGCTTCTGGGTCGCCTTCATCGAGACCAAGGTTAATTACCTCAATCAGCTAGCATCATCCTGCCGTCCTGCGTTAATTATTTGATCGAGCAGATTCACATTGTTCGTCCGTGGTTCACCCTGCAGAGATAATAATTCAACTGATGAGCGTTTAATTAATTTGTTTGTCTTGTACGTGCAGCTGGTGGAGCCTTGGTTCCGGATGCTCGATGGCACCAGGACGCGTGAGGAGATGACGGAGGGGGTGAAGCAGATTCTGACGGCGGTGGCGACCCTGGAGGGCGCGCTGGGGCAGTGCGCCAAGGGGAAGCCCTTCTTCGGCGGCGACAGCGTCGGGTACGTGGACGTGGCGCTGGGCGGCCTCGTCGTGTGGGTGCGGGCGTCCGAGATGCTGCTCGGCGGCGTCAAGTTCATCGACGCCGCCAAGACCCCGCTGCTCGCGGCCTGGGCGGAGCGCCTCGCCAAGCTTGACGCGGCCAAGGAGGCCCTGCCGGACTTGAGCAGGGTGATCAGGCACGCCATGATGAGGCGGGGCGCGGCGGCGCGCGCTTTGGCGGCGAACAAATGAACGTACGGTGCGTTGCGCATCGTGCACGATCACTAGCTCTTTGTTCGATCTGTGGTATACCGTATACGTACGTGCGGTACAAGCAGGTAGCTACCAGGAGTGCGAACTTATAATGTTGTGCTGTCAATTTGTTGAGTACGGATCGGGCGATTGTTCATCGATGTATACATCTTCTGGCTTTCTACGCTAGCTTATTATACTATGTTTAATAAAAGGTATAGAGCTCTATGCCGCTTGTTCGTGATATATTTAATCATAGTAGAAGTCATTTATTAATTATATGGAGATTTGTATCATGCATGCACTGCACTAATGCATTTTTCTATATTTTTTTTGACATTTTGCCAGCCAGCTAGCTTTTGACACTGCCCAATGCAAACTTCATGTAGACTACTCGCTGGTTTCATGCATACGGGTTGTAGATTACGGGAAAAGTATGCGTGGTCTGTGTCGAAAATAACGAATTTGTCAGCTTGTTGTTCTTGCGAAGACATTCAAATACCACAGAAGAAATATGAAGGATAAATACACCCCAAAACTCCTAGTAGAAAATAAATTTAGAAAATAATACTATGTACAATACGTAAAGCGCTTTTTAGATCCTACAGAGGTTTGATTTTGTAGCTAGCCATCCAATTTTAAGATTTTCACGTGGCCCGTTCGCTTGTGCTTATCAGCCACCAGCCAACAGTATCTTTCTCTCAGCAGAAATCAGTACCAGCCACCAACCACTAACCAACCAGCAGTATTTTCCTCTCCGTACAAATCAGCACCAGCCACCGGCCACCAGCTAAACAGTGCACTACTTTTCTTCAGTTGACCTTTAATTTGTTCTCTAAGACCTTAACGTCACCACGCACCTTAATTAGCGTCTTCTTCACTAGCATCTCCATTCTCAGATGCCTGGACCCGGAGGTAGCAGCTAATTCGCCTTTACCCAAGAAGGGCAAAGACAAGAAACAGAAATCCGAATGAAAAAGAAACAGAGAAAACAGAGTCAAAGCAACAGGGCGAACAAGAAGAGGAGGAGCAGCTGTGGCCGCGTGGTGGCGCGCGCTCGCTGCACGTGTCGAGCTCCAGCCCCTGGTACCACTGCCTCGCTAGCTTTGCGAGAGAGACCATGCGAGCAGTGGTCTGTGTACTGTGAGTGCGATCGGCTGCACTTGCTGCAGCTGCAGCATGTAAGCAGCACTGCATTTGCAAGTACCTACAGCGAACTGTAGCATCAACAAGCAGCCATTTGCTGCGGACAGTAAGAAAATGGCTTGGGCTGCGGCACTGCGACAGATCACAGCGCTGTAAATTAAGCTGCAGCCCAAGTGCGCAACTGATCGGACCCTATGTGTGTTGGTAATTTACAGCTGTTAATTTACAGCTTAATTGACAGTGAAATGCCCAAACTGCAACCTTGCTCTTGTTACTTATGGAACCGGGCATTATTACTAAGGTCCAAATTAATTTGCCAATACTACCGGTTTTGCCCGCAGCTCCAGCCCTTTGTACTGTGGTGAAAAAGGAAATTCATCGCTGGTCACCGACTTCTCCAAGTGGGGTGCACGTCATGGATGACGAGCTGGCCTGGAGGCTGGAGCCGCACAGTATACACACATGGGTTGCGGCTCCACATCGATTCTCTATGCACATGGTCAGCTTGTCCAGATCAGATAGAGTAATGCCACAAACCGTCCATTCGTCCAACAAAAGGAAAAGGCAAGCTCATGGATACTACTTTTTTCTAGATCTGACCGGTACCTACTCCGTATTTACTGGTACTACCTCGGTTCCGGAATAGACGACGTTTGAGACAACGAAAATAAACTAGTGACAGGCTAAAAGTCGTTGTCTTGAATTTTACGCCCTTCAATTATCATAAAAGTCTGATTTTCAATCTTGAACTATAAAATCGGATAACAAAGGTCATCCAACTATCAAAACCGTGCAAATTTAGCGCATATGTTGGTTTCGAAGGTGGTTTTCCATTTTGTTTAAATTAAAATATCCACATTTAAACTAAAATTCATAAATAATTCATTTGAAGTAAAAAAAATACAAAATTGGTATCAAAACTTTTCTAAAAATGTAACCTATCTATTATCACTATATTTGTCAGTTAATCAGATCCAATTTTTTATGTCCATAGTATTTGGTTGCTTATAGTTATGCCTATTATTTTTGAATAATTAAGATTCAAATGAGCAATAATAGATAGGTTACATTTTTAGAATTTTTTTATACTGGTTTCATATTTTTCTGATTTAAGATGAATTAGTGTTGATTTTTTAGATCTAATTAGATTTTTTAATTTCTTTTATAAAATACAAAACCACCTTCGAAACCACCCTAAGGGCTAAATTTGCACGGTTTTGACAGTTGGATGATCTTTGTTATTTGGTTTTGTAGTCAAGATTGAAAATCGGACTATTGTGATAGTTGGAGGTTGTAAAATGGACTTTTTCCTTTTTTTCAATAGTGGCAGAAATGGGCCATCGCCTTGGAGCAAAGATAACAAGTGCAAGCAAAACTTCAAAAGAAAATTCACCTTGATTATCCATAGAGTGAAAAGGAAATATTTCCCTGTTATAGAAGAATGACTAGGTTATCCTTTAATTTCTTTTTTTTTCTTTTTGTAACCTCTATGTGACTTTTTGTTTTGTTAATATACTCCCTCCGTCCCATTATATAAGGACCTGGAGGGTTCAAATTTTGTACCAAAATATAAGATCCTGGAGGGATAAGATAAAACTAAATGAGGTTAGTGGGTAGGTAGAGAGTTGGTGGGTAGTGTAAAATGAGGGGTATAAAGGTCATTTCCCATCCATGTTATTTTTTGAGTTTGAATGCTCCAGAACCTTATATTTTAGGATGGAGGGAGTATATAACTAATAGGGCTTGCCCTCCGGTCCCCTCAAATAAAGGAGTGCACTTCACCGAGAAATTGAGGGGAGAGGAAGTCGATAAACTTGCTTAGACCAATGAGACAACATTAGATGGAATGAGAACGAGGATCCATCGGGATCTCTAGAAAATTTATGTGTCAAGTGAATGTGTGAGAGAGGATCGGAGGACGTACTGGGCAATAAGCCACGGTTTTCCACATGCTAAGTTTGCTTGGCTTCCGTAAATGGCTAGAAAATGTATTTAAATAGAGAAAAGTTCAGTTTATACCCTTCAACTAGCACTATGGTCCCACTTTCAACCCTAAAGTATAAAACCAGACACCAAAGGTCATTCAATTGTCAAAACCGGACATGTTTGGTCCTTCAGGTGGTTTCCCATTTTCTAGAAATTTTAATTTTTATTTATCCTAGAAATTCGTAACTACTTTACTTTTTATAAGAAAGATATGAAATTGGTAAGGATATTTTTAGAAATTTTAGGGAATAATTTTCATATTTTATGATTTAAAATGAACTAGTTATGATTTTAAATTGAATCAAAATTTTATTTTAAAAAATGGAAACCACCTTTGAAAAAACCACTTAAAGTGCCAAAATTGCCTGCTTTTAATAGTTTAATGACTTTTTCTATCCGGTTTTGTGCTCAAGGGTTGAAAATCAGACTACCATACTTGTTGGAGGGTGTAACTGAACTTTTCCATTTAAAATACAGGCTTTCCATTGTCTTCAGTTGAAAAACAACATTTAGTAAGGGAGGCAACATTTTGTAGATATTTTGAACCTGCCAAAAACAGAACCTTTCGTTTGTACCATGCACACAGTTTCTCTAAATGTTCATCTGTTTTCATTTTGAAAGCAGAAGGTAGTTCCATAGACGACAGTTGTTTTGCCATTCATTAATATTACAGCAGTCTATAGTATCTAAGTAGCTACAGGTTTTTGTCCATCATTTGGAATGTCTCATTGGTATTGGCCCTTTTTTGACGCAGTGAACAAAGATGGTGACCATGTAGTTTTCGTCAAAAATATGGGATCCCAAAAGCAAGTTATTTTACCCAATTTAATAGGTGCATACGCATGCAACAACATGGTAGATAGTGCCAACCACAGTGACTGTCAGTCTCACAACACCAAATTAGGGCAAAAGAAGTCAATTACTGGTTAGCGTGGTCTGACAGTAAACTGCAAGGCGTCATTGGTGAGGTGGTAAAGACCAAGCTCACCACTTACCATCGCCCGCCATCACAGTATCAGTGTCGGTGTCTGCAATATAAATAATCTTATGTACGACTAGCAACAACGCGACCTTATCTATTTAAACGCCCAAACTGTGAAGCTAATCCGGCCAGCAGTCCAGCACAGAGACAGAACAAGATATATAGCATTAGTCACAAGGCAAGGTCAGTAGCAGGAAACATAGAGAGAACGCAATGGCAGGTCTGAAGCTGCTTGGCCTGGTGGCGAGCCCGTTCGTGGTCCGCGTGCGCATGGCGTTGAGCATGAAGGGCGTCAGCTACGAGTACGCCGAGGAGGACCTGAAGAACAAGAGCGAGCTCCTTCTCAAGTCGAACCCGGTGCATCAGAAGGTGCCCGTGCTCATCCACAACGGTAAGCCTATCTGTGAGTCACTCGTCATCGTGCAATACGTCGACGAGGTGTTTGCCGGCCCGCCAATCCTCCCCACCGACCCTTACGAGCGCGCCACCGCTCGCTTTTGGGCCGCCTTCATCGACGACAAGGTATAGATTCATGAGCTATCTCTTCTCGTGAACACTTCTTCTTGGTGCCTGCTGGTAGCTTTCGTCGAATCAGCAGAGTCGTGCTTGCAGCTATGTCCGGCGTGGATTGGCATCCTGAGGGCCAAGGCGGAGGACGAGAGGGCGGAGAAGGTGACAGAGACGTTTGCGGCGATTGGGCAAATGGAGGAGGCCTTGGCCAAGTCCTACGAGGGCAAAGCCTTCTTCGGCGGCGAATCCATCGGGTACCTCGACATCGTGCTCGGCTCCTGCCTGTTCTGGTTTGAGGCGTTCCGCAGGATGTACAAAGTCGAGATCATTAACTCCAGCAAGGTTCCGCTCTTGGCCGCGTGGGCGGAGCGATTTGGGAAAAGTGCGGAGGCGAAGGAATTGGTGCCGGAGGCGGACGAGGCCGTGCAGTACGTTAATAAGCGCGCCGCCGCCGCCGCCGCCGCCGCCGCCAAGTGAATGGGTTCGGGTTGTGTTATGTAATAAACCTGTTGGGTATCCACGATGGGATTACCATGTGAATGTTGTAAGTGTGTATGTCTGGTGATCTAACATGTCCACTTTATTGAGGTGTTTAGCTAGCTTTGATTTTGTGTATTAATTTGAGCAGTTTTTGTGTCTATGTTCTCCCGTAAGGATAGGCTGACCTTTCCGTTTCTAAAGGAGGAGTAAACGTTTATTTCAGATACGACTGGACTACAAGCTTCGCAAGAACAGGCTTCACCTTTTTAGTGGTGGATATGATTCAGAAAACAGAGGACGGACTGAGACACTCGACCCGCCGACACACGGCGACAGCGAAAAGTGATAGACGGTCGGCCAAGCGAACAACCGGAGGCGCAAAGGCCCACAATCTCACGCCTGATATTTTCCGGCATGGCAGACTAAAATGTGGACAGGAAGGATGCCACCGATTTCCTTCGTTGGCGAATACTACTGTTGTTTATGTCAGGTCTTGTAGATTGTCACGTTTAACCTGTGATAGTATGATGGCATCTCTATTTATAATGGACGGTTACCCAGTTATTGACCGGCGATCAGTGTACACTGTGCACCTCTCAATTCTCATCGAGTTTTGGTGCCCTACTGCTGAGAACAATGAGGAGAACAGATACGACGTCGCCCGTTGTCGCAGTTTCGTGGAAAAGAAACACAATGGAGAAGAAAGAGCTCAACTGTCAGAAGGGTTACGGGCTTGCTGGGCTGGGCTGGGCTGAGCAGAATCGACAGCACGTGAAGAGCCCAGCGAGCAGAGGCCACAGCAAAAACAATTTGGCCCTCAATTCCCCCGTTGTTGCCGCCTCTCTCTCTCTCTCTCTCTCTCTCTCTCTCTCTCTCTCTCTCTCTCTCTCTCTCTCTCTCTCTCTCTCTCTCTCTCTCTCTCTCTCTCTCTCTCTCTCTCTCTCTCTCTCTCTCTCTCTCTCTCTCTCTCTCTCTCTCTCTCTCTCTCTCTCTCTCTCTCTCTCTCTCTCTCTCTCTCTCTCTCTCTCTCTCTCTCTCTCTCTCTCTCTCTCTCTCTCTCTCTCTCTCTCTCTCTCTCTCTCTCTCTCTCTCTCTCTCTCTCTCTCTCTCTCTCTCTCTCTCTCTCTCTCTCTCTCTCTCTCTCTCTCTCTCTCTCTCTCTCTCTCTCTCTCTCTCTCTCTCTCTCTCTCTCTCTCTCTCTCTCTCTCTCTCTCTCTCTCTCTCTCTCTCTCTCTCTCTCTCTCTCTCTCTCTCTCTCTCTCTCTCTCTCTCTCTCTCTCTCTCTCTCTCTCTCTCTCTCTCTCTCTCTCTCTCTCTCTCTCTCTCTCTCTCTCTCTCTCTCTCTCTCTCTCTCTCTCTCTCTCTCTCTCTCTCTCTCTCTCTCTCTCTCTCTCTCTCTCTCTCTCTCTCTCTCTCTCTCTCTCTCTCTCTCTCTCTCTCTCTCTCTCTCTCTCTCTCTCTCTCTCTCTCTCTCTCTCTCTCTCTCTCTCTCTCTCTCTCTCTCTCTCTCTCTCTCTCTCTCTCTCTCTCTCTCTCTCTCTCTCTCTCTCTCTCTCTCTCTCTCTCTCTCTCTCTCTCTCTCTCTCTCTCTCTCTCTCTCTCTCTCTCTCTCTCTCTCTCTCTCTCTCTCTCTCTCTCTCTCTCTCTCTCTCTCTCTCTCTCTCTCTCTCTCTCTCTCTCTCTCTCTCTCTCTCTCTCTCTCTCTCTCTCTCTCTCTCTCTCTCTCTCTCTCTCTCTCTCTCTCTCTCTCTCTCTCTCTCTCTCTCTCTCTCTCTCTCTCTCTCTCTCTCTCTCTCTCTCTCTCTCTCTCTCTCTCTCTCTCTCTCTCTCTCTCTCTCTCTCTCTCTCTCTCTCTCTCTCTCTCTCTCTCTCTCTCTCTCTCTCTCTCTCTCTCTCTCTCTCTCTCTCTCTCTCTCTCTCTCTCTCTCTCTCTCTCTCTCTCTCTCTCTCTCTCTCTCTCTCTCTCTCTCTCTCTCTCTCTCTCTCTCTCTCTCTCTCTCTCTCTCTCTCTCTCTCTCTCTCTCTCTCTCTCTCTCTCTCTCTCTCTCTCTCTCTCTCTCTCTCTCTCTCTCTCTCTCTCTCTCTCTCTCTCTCTCTCTCTCTCTCTCTCTCTCTCTCTCTCTCTCTCTCTCTCTCTCTCTCTCTCTCTCTCTCTCTCTCTCTCTCTCTCTCTCTCTCTCTCTCTCTCTCTCTCTCTCTCTCTCTCTCTCTCTCTCTCTCTCTCTCTCTCTCTCTCTCTCTCTCTCTCTCTCTCTCTCTCTCTCTCTCTCTCTCTCTCTCTCTCTCTCTCTCTCTCTCTCTCTCTCTCTCTCTCTCTCTCTCTCTCTCTCTCTCTCTGACCATTTGGTCAATGATTCAGGAAGTGGAGCTTGATGTTGGAGAATTAATACTAGCATGCAACACTCTAACATACTAGTAGACATCGGCATCATCATGAAGAACTCAGAAAACATGATGAAATAATAGATCTGAAGCCGGATCTTGACAGAAGACGAGCCGTGACGAAGACTTGGAGCAGTCGCGCGGAGCTCTTCCCAAAATCCTTATTCGCCCTCTCCCGGTGCAGGATCACAAGGACGAACGGTTCCGGAGTTCGGCGGACCATTCACGCAGACGTCGTGCGCCCTTCGCCCCGCTCGGCCCGGTGAGGCGAGCAAGCGCGCGTGTGGAGCTTCCCTTCTCTCCCCACACATATAGCTTGAAGGAGTGAAGCCAACTTCCATATTTAAGTTGGTCATCCATCCTCTCAACTAGCAATGTGGGACTAAAGGGTTGCACCCATCTCGTGGATGCTTTGAAAGAAAGGAATCGTCGCATCTTTGAACATGAGATGAGAACCAACATGGAGCTCATGTGGCTCATTGTTGAAGAAAGCCGGATGTGGATCCTAGCGGTTTATCGCCCGTTGTCGGACGCGCTACAGTGGGCTAGGTGTAGTTCGGTCGCAAGTTCATCTCGTATGTAATCTTCTTTTGGTTTTTTTTTCGAGCCGGGCCATCCTCTGTATAATGCTAGATGTTCTGGTAACAACTTTCTTCCCTTTTAATAAAAAACATGCCAAGACACGGACGCAAAAAAAAAAGTAGGCTTCGGTAGGTTGCTTGCTGTTCTCTTCCTCTTTTATTTGGGAGGACGCAAATTTCTAATTATGCTAGTCTGTGTTAGAAAATGTTGTAATTGCGTGGGTGAATGATGACACTATATGGTTTGGTGCATATTTTTGCTGCCGCTGCTTTTGTCACTATCGGCGCTACTACTTACCATGCGTTAGATTTTGCTTATGAAACCAAACATACACATGATCTTTACGTAATCTACACGTGATGAATTTACTGTTAGGATAATCATGACTTGGAGTGCGTTTCAAGTCAGTTGGTTAGGACGTGTGTGTGCACGTTCAGTTGTGATGCATGTGTGTCACGCAAGCTAGTAGAGTAGTGCATGTGATGTGTGTGCAAGCAGGCTAGCTGCGGCATGGAGTCAAGGTCCGAGTTGGTTAGGCGTTGGCCGCGTACAGCGCGTGTTGGCCGCGTCGTGCGCTAGAGCGAGTGGCTCACGCATGCGGGTCGCGCGGATCGTGGGAAAAATGGCCGGGCAGTGGAGGAAGTGCTCCCTGGTGTTCCCGAACCTATAAGAGTCGCTGCAAACTCGTGTATTGAGTGAGCCGAGTGAAGCAATGAAGAGGTAGCCAAGATACACGCCGTTTGCGCGGCCGCGGTGTTCGTGCGCCATTGCTGTATGCTTGAGCTCCCTCTCGCGTTCGTGCGCATGAGTGATCGGTCCATGGACGGTTCCAACATTTACTAATGCAAAAGATTTAACCAACACATTACCGGCGTTAGCAGCCACGAGAGATGCTCCAGTCTAGAGGAAGTAGTCATATACTTATTAGTGCAGCGACCGCAGCAAGATAGCTGCGTCCCTCTGAGCGCACCAACACTGTCCCGGAGGAGGAAGAGCTTCTGCTCCCCTCCAGCATTCTTAGCAACCGGATTTAGTAGGCTAATCACGAATTAGGACTAATAATGTGATTAGTGAACAACCACCTCCTGAGTTTTTTCCCTTGACAGGAAGATCACCTTCCAACACCATGTCCGTCGAAGAGCAATTGCATCACTGAACTTATTTTTTGAAGAGTCAACGGAGGGCTAAGAAAGCCCACCTGAACAGATTCATTTCTTCAAAGTGAGATTACA
>OAMR01000615.1:619405-650411 GCA_900205405.1 Echinochloa crus-galli | reverse complement strand
TTGAGTTATACCCGAGTTCCACTTCTATGTGATAGATGCTTAATCTTTCCATAAATTACTTAGTGCTATCATTGCTTCCGCGTTAGTCTGAAAATTCCTAATTGCTCCTAGGGTGAGCATGTCACGAGTTGGCATGTGTCATCTTGGCGATTAGAAGAGAGACGTTTGTGCCAAGTCTCTAATCTTTCTGAGTTATGCTGTGATAAGTTCAAGTGTTTCCGCTATGTGTTGGTCATTGAGATCGCTGTGACTTGCTCTTAGGACCAAAAGCACTCAAGTGGCTTTATGGTTCTGGCAAGAAAGGGATTTGAACTCGTCGGAAGTGATTTTGGGACATAGGCCGGGTTTCGCTCTTTGTAGAGAAATTTTAATCGGCTCCCATTCACTCCCTCCTCTCTGGTCGCCATATAAAAAAGAAAGACGGCATTGTCTTCCTAACCTATGCCAATTGTATTAGCTACTTCTCATTAACAGATCAGGCCCGGATCAGGCCCGGGGCTAGAAAAAAAGAGCAGTTTGTCTTCTAATATAAACAACCCAATAAATTTACTATTTTTGCATGAACCAAACATAGACCTTGAATTGCCCTAGGACTGAATTAAATAGTCAGCAAAGAACACATAATTTGTTAAGGCAAGGAATACGCTTGGTTTTAATTTGCTTTCGGTTTCTCAGCTGCTTGACGAGGGCTTTGAGGTTCGGTTTGTTAGTGGTGCTTCTCGGATTCTTGATTCTCGAGGTGACCTTGTTTGCATGATCATTCCCGAGAGTCAAGTTTTCATTGCTCATGGTGGTGATAGTGGGGTAAAGGCTCGGCTCTTTTCGACTTACCGGAGGGAATATGAGAACTTCCCTCATTTGACCGGTGAGTCGATAGATGCCATGTTCCAAAGGTTCACCGTGATAGTGAACAACATGAGAGCCGAGCTTCCGTACACAGACCACGACATGGCTATCAAGCTGTTACATTGCTTGGATAGGGATGTGTGGGCTGCAAAGTTTGAGGCAATTACAGAATCTGATGCTTATGAGACACTCACAGTCGATGGGCTGTTCTCTAAGCTTAAGTCCTCAGAGGTCGATAGGATTGCTAGAGCCAAGCTTGAGAACCCGACTGATCCCCATAGTCTGGCTCTTATGAGTGGTTCTAGTTCTAGGTCAGGAGCTAACAATTCACGCCAATTTGCTCTGTCTTTGCTTGTGTCTTTGCCAGATGAGGAATTCGAGGTGCTGAGCAAGGAGGATCTCGCGTTGCTGACAAGGAGGTTCGGGCGCATGTACGAGAACCGCAAGAGTACAAGGCGCATTGGGAGTACGTGCTACAGGTGCGGCAAGATGGGGCACTTCATCGCCGAGTGCCCGAAGCCAGCAGAGCCGAACCGCAAGCACAAGCACCGCTCGAGGGATGATCACAAGAACCAAAATACAAGAGCAAGAGCAAGGACAAGTACAAGAAGAAGGACGAAGACCACAAGCACAAGCACAAGAACCGAGCTATGGTGGCCGGTGCAAGCGACGTTGACACAAGTTCAAGCAACTCTTCGTCAAGCTCAAGCAGTGAGGATGAAGATCAAGGTCGAAGCCGGAGGGACGATGCCAAGAACTTCAACGGCTTGGCGTGCATGGCGTCCAGTTATCTTATGGGTGTTCATGATGATCTTTTGCTACAAGAAGAGCACAAGAGAAGACTCCGAGTCAGAGTCTGAGGATGAGGTAAATCGTGATCCCGACTTCTTGTTAGAGGAGAATGCTAGGTTGAATGAATTGCTTGATAATCGTGATGATGTGCTTCGTAAGACCAACAAGGAGAAGAGGGAGTTTAGGTCATTGCTTGGTGAGTCTAAGGAGAAGGTTGTTGAACTTGAGTCTTTGCTTGTTGCTTCTAAATAACAAATTGGAAGCACATGTCTAGAGTTGAGGAACTTGATTTGCTTAAAACTGAACTTGTTGAGTTGAAATCTAGACCTGCTTTGTTAGGAGCTTGTACTTCTTGTCCTGTCTTGCATGCTAAACTTGATGATGCTCACACTAAAATCAAATCTCTTGAAAGTTCCTTGAATTCTTTTGTCAAGCATGCTTGTTCTACTTTTGAAGAAACTACTTGTTCTACTTGTGAAGAAACTGCTTTAAGGATTCTTGAACTTGAGCATCATGTTAATCGTGCACAAAATGAAAACTATGAATTGAGAAAATGTTTGGGTTGGTTGTCAAGTCGTGAACCTCAATTAAGCATGATGATTGCTAAATTCAAAAGGGCTGATGGTTGTGGTCTTGATTCTGAGTTGGTGGTTAAGAATGAGGGAATGATCTGTGAGGGTGTGCCTTTCCCACCACAAAATGTCCCATCCAAGAATACCTTTGAACCTAAGCCCAACCACTTGAGAAACAAGCTTGACACCACTCCAGATCCACCAAAATTCCCACCTCAAACCAACAACTTCCAAAAGAGAGTGATCTTTGTGGGAGAGACGAGTGTTGAGGGAGAGACGAGCGGTCTCAAACCTAGTGAGAAGCCTAAGCCAAAAGAAGATCCAAAGCCTAAACCAAAAGAAGATCCAAAGCCAAAGCCAGTCCGCTACCACTGTGGCTTTTGTGGTAGGGATGATCACAAAGAGAGTTTCTACTTCAGGAAGAAGAGAGAGGTAAGGCGTTAGAAGGAAATGGGAAACCGGGACAGGTACCGCTCTTCCCATAGCGTGGCTGAGCCTCGTGCTCCTTTGCCCAGAGGTGATGGGTTTGTGCGCTTTGTTCCAAGTAAGAGTGCTCGTGGCTTTGCTCCTCATGGAGGAGGTCCTCAGGGACGTGGTGGTTTTGCTAGGCGTCCTCCTCCTCGTGGTCAGTACGAGTACGGGAGGGACGACCGTAGCTTTGGGTACCGGAGGGAGCCTGGACCGCGTTTTCCCCCGCGTGGTGTTGCTCCGGTTAGGCGTGGAAGGTTTCCACAGTTTGATAGGTTTGGTAGAGTGGATTTTTCTAACCCTTCTTTTGAGCAGATGGCTCAACACTGGTTTGACTCACCATGGCGCACAACTCCGACAATAAGAAGAGCACAAGAGAAGACTCCGTGTCAGAGTCTGAGGATGAGGTGGGAGGCTTGATGAGCTTGTGGTTGATTGACTCCGGTTGCTCTCGACACATGACCGGAGATCGAAGGTGGTTCTCAAGCCTCACCCCGGTGATGACAAAGGAGTACATCACTTTTGGGGATAATGGTAAGGGTAGAGTGCTTTCAGAAGGTGATATTCAGGTAAGCGAGAAGTTTTTGTTGAAGCGTGTTGCACTCGTCAAGTCGCTTGGTTTTAATTTGCTTTCGGTTTCTCAGCTGCTTGACGAGGGCTTTGAGGTTCGGTTTGTTAGTGGTGCTTCTCGGATTCTTGATTCTCGAGGTGACCTTGTTTGCATGATCATTCCCGAGAGTCAAGTTTTCGTTGCTGATTTCTCAAAGTCGCAAATTGGTTGATTGTTCAAGCCTAAATGCAAAGCGAGCTTTGGAAGTGGCATAGGAGGTTGGGTCATTTGAGCTTCGACTTGCTCTCTCGTTTGAGCAGTCTTGACCTTATCCGAGGATTGCCCAAGCTTCGGTTTGAGAAGGATTTGGTTTGTGCACCTTGCAGGCATGGCAAGATGGTCGCTACTTCTCACCCACCTTTGACTGAGGTGATGACTGAGCGTCCCGGGGAGCTTTTACATATGGACTTGGTCGGTCCAGCTCGCGTTCGCTCAGTCGGTGGGAAGTGGGATGTCCTTGTGGTTGTGGACGACTATTCTCGCTATACCTGGGTGTACTTCTTGGCGACTAAGGATGAGACGTTTGGTTTTGTTCGAGATCTGGTCTTGAGGTTGAAAAATGAGCGAAATGGTGATGCCATACGAGCTATACGCAGTGACAATGGCACGGAATTTAAAAGCGCTCAGTTTGATGCCTTTTATCGTGACCTTGGTCTTGAGCATCAGTTCTCTTCGCCTTATGTTGCTTGTCAGAACGGTGTTGTGGAAAGAAAGAATCGGACCATATGTACAATGGCCAGGACGATGCTCGATGAGCATAGGACTCCTAGGAAGTACTGGTCCGAGGCGGTGAGCACCGCTTGTTATGTCTCTAATCGGATTTTCCTTCGTGCTTTCAAGAAGAAGACTTGCTACGAACTCTTTCATGGAAGATCCCCCAAGGTGAGTCACTTTCGAGTTTTCGGTTGCAAGTGCTTCATTCTCAAGAAAGGTAATCTAGATAATATCGTGGTATAGAGTGAGTTAATGGCCGATCTTTATTGGTCAAGATTTGATAATATGGGGGTATTGGCTCGGTAAGATGGTGGAAGCAGCATCGATGGGCTTTGAATTGCTGATATCTTTTTTGTTCAGATTTCTCGACTCCTGGGAGAAATCCTCAAGTCTGTCCTTAGTTGGTTGTACCTAACAATGGTCTTGCTGAAGCATAGTTTGGAGCTCGATGAATTGCTCTCTACGGTGAAAATCGATGATCTGATCGTAACTGATTGGATCATGGCAACGACGGCTCATGCGCGTGGACGTGGTCCATGTACCTACTACTTCCACTACGACGACTACGGTTGATGATGGTCCATCCACCACTTCGACATCAACACATGTACATGGAGATCAAGTGGAAGCAGCTGTTGAGGGGGAGGCGATTTCAGTGCGTGAGGCACCAAGACACATTCAAGCTCGCCATCCTTCCTCAGGGATCATAGGAGACATGAATGAGCTTACTACACGGTCAAGGTCAAGGAACACATCTCACTTTGCTCATTCTGCATTTGTCGCTTCTTTTGAGCCCAAAGATATTGGACATGCTTTATCTGATGCGAATTGGGTCAATGCCATGCACGAAGAGCTTGAGAACTTTGAGAGAAATGAGGTGTGGGAACTTGTTGAACCTCCACCAAATTGACATCCTATTGGTACCAGATGGGTTTGGAAAAACAAACAGGGTGAGAGTGGTGAGGTTGTGAGAAACAAAGCAAGGTTGGTTGCCCAAGGGTTTTCACAAAAAGAGGGAATTGATTATGAGGAGACATTTGCTCCTGTGGCCCGTTTGGAGGCAATTCGGATCCTGCTAGCATTTGCTGTTGCTAAAGGGTTCAAGTTGCACCAAATGGAAGTGGAGAGTGCCTTCTTAAATGGGGTGATTGAAGAAGAGGTGTATGTGAGACAACCACCTGGGTTTGAGAGTGAGAGATACCCACACCGAGTGTACAAACTCCACCGAGCATTATATGGCCTCAAGCAAGCACCTAGAACGTGGTATGGAAGGCTGAGAGGGTTCTTGCTGAGTAAGGGGTTTGTGATGGGCACCGTTGATAAGACCCTGTCTTCGTGTTGGCAAAGACATCTTGATCGTTCAGATTTACGTGGATGATATAATCTTTGGTGGCTCCTCTAATGCTCTTGTTGCAAAGTTTTCTGAATATATGAGCAGGGAATTTGAGATGTCGATGATGGGAGAACTACAATACTTCCTCAGGCTGCAGATCAAGCAAGTCAAGGACGGGACATTTGTCCATCAAGCCAAGTACACGAAGGATTTGCTGAAGAAGTTCGAGATGACAGATGCAAAGCCCCGCAGCGCACGCAGCAGCGCGTGGGCTGGACAGCAGGTGCTCACGTGGGCTTGCAGCGCAGCATTCCAGCTGGCCCAGCGCGTGCGCGCTTCAGGCCCAGCAGGCGCCAGCCAGCCCAGGTGGGGCGCAGCGGGCCAGGCGGGAGCGACGGCCCAGCTGCAGCAAGCAGGCCCAGCGCAGCAGGCGGGCCAGGCAGCAGCGCACAGCCCACGAGCAACACTAGCAGGCCTACAGCTCGCGGCCCAGGACCAGGGACACAGCAGGCCCAACAGCGCTAGTTCGCGCGTGGCCTAGCAGAAGCAAGCGAACAACAGCACAGCAGTTCACAAGCTTCAACAGGTAGCAGATCGACACAGCTCAGGTGCTGTTATTCCTTCTCCAATTCCTGTGCCATCACTATCTCGCTACAGTAGAATATTCTACATGTGCTACCGTGTTTCCTTTAAAGTTTAGTGCTTAATCCTCTTTGGTTAATTTATTCATTCACGTGTGCTGTTTATTAATAATGATCGAAGCTACAGTTAGCTTCTTCCATGCTGAGTATTAATATGAATGATTAGTGCTTAATTCTTTTGGTTATTGGTCACTCTAATTTGCTACTCTTGAGCTTGTGGACATGCTAGTAGTTCTTTGTGGTAACTAGCAAAGCTCTTGATATCATTGTTGTTTACACATGTGAGTTTGCAAAATTTTTGGATAAGAAATGAAAAATTGAATCTCACCCATGAGTGGATGAATTACCATGCCTTGTTCTTGCCTAGATGCTTGTTCATGCTTAGGTTGTGTTTGGAAATCTTTGTCTTGCAAATTGGGTCAAAGACCATTGTATCATTATGAATGTTTAGCCCATGAGTTAATTTGTGGAGAGGCATAAGCTTCTTTTTGCCGCAAAGGCATTTCATGTACCATTTGCAAAAATCTGAAAAAGAAACGCTTATGCTTGTAAAAATATGCTATTCATGTCATTTATGCTATATTGAATATATTTTGGGTGCTAAACCGTTGCATGTTGTCTACCAAAGTGAAGTCACTTATTTAGAAGTAGACGCATGGCTCGGTGGCTTTGACATGACATGAGTTATCTTATGGGTGTTCATGATAATCTTTTGCTAAGAATTGATGACCTTGCTCAACCTTTGTATGATCATGTCCATTTTGGTTCGAATATGTCATGGCTATGATTTCTCTCTTGTCGTGAGAATTTTTGTAAAATTTGCTCAACTTGCACTCAAATTGACCAAATGCTTATTCAATGTTGAAATCTTGTTGGCAATGCTTATACATCATTTAGGACTATCGTGCTTGCTCATTTGCTCACTTGTAGCATCTTATAGTGCTCATTGCATATTTGAGAAGCTCTAGGTTGTCTTATTTTGCATTTTGTGCCTTGATTCATGCATTGGCAACATGGGGGAGAAATTCATGCATTTGTGCAGGAGGAGCTACTTGGTAAGTATGCACTTGTTCAGGGGGAGCTACTTGTTGTATGTTGCTCTTGTTTCGTTGTTGTTCAAGCTTGATGTCTCGATTGTGTTGAGCCGTTGCCCTTGTCTTAGGGGACCGAGATTTTCTTGCTTTGGTTGAGAGCTTGGTTTAGCGCTTGTTTGGCGCTTTGGTGTGTTGGGTTGCAATTGTTGTCTAATTCGTATCCAGTTTTTCATTCTCTATCTATGTGTGCTATGCGTGTTGTCAATGCACTCATCAAGGGGGAGATTGAGGACCATGTGTGTCCGAGGACCGATGGATGGTCGTTTCTCAGTGTGATGAGTGATTGACAACGTTGTATGGACTGACTCTTGGCTGAGTATTGCAGGTGTTCGATGCGGCTGGATTTGCCTTGGTGCAGGTGAAGAACAAGCGCGAAAGGTCTCCGAGGAGTGGAGATGAGTAGGCTTGGTTCGAGGGACCCGGTGGCCAGACGAGATCGAGTGCGGTCGGCATGGTGAAAGAAAAGCAAGACGAAGTCGAAGACTTGGAGCCGGTGCAAGGTAGCGGCTGACGACCGAAGCTTGCACGCGGGGTTTGATGGTTGGGCCACAAAACCATCGGAGGAGGGTTTTCGGTTTGGGCCTCAAAACCGAGCCCGAAGGCCCAACGTGACGGAGACGGTGATCCGGGCGCGTTCGGGAAGCTTCGAAGCGGTGGACACGCGGCGGGATCCGGGAGCTTGCGTCGGAGGGAAGCAAGGCCGGATGGACGGCGTGCCCGGCCGGGAGAAATATCTGGTTTATTCCAAAATTGTCCCTGAAGGGGTGTGTATCTTGTTTTATATTGTAGGGGTAGTTTGGTCTTTTGCCATCTCCAGGTGACTTAATATATATAGGGGTAGAGGGGGATGACAACTTATATCTCTTTGGAACCCTAGTTCATTTGCTCTCTTCCTCTCTCTCTAGTCTCTCTCTAGGCTAGCTATGAGCTTCATGTAAATCCGAGTGAGTGGATGTTGGGAGGTTGCTAGCCTTGTATAGATTCTGCCCTCTGTGATTATGGAAGATTTCTAGTGCTAGTTGAATCTCTTGTTGTTTTCCCGTGGTGATTTTTCGGAGCTCTTTTTGGGGGATTTTCGTGGTCACCTCGATTCTTCGTTTCTATACCGTTTGGCTTCGGATTTGTTTGAGGGGATGATGGGTGAGTGCCTTGCGCCTCTTTGTGGATGATCTTTGCCCTCAACACCGGGAATCGGTCTCGATTTGAAGTTTTGTGGATGAACTCGTCGGAGGTGTGTTCTTTGGTGTGATCCAAAATTTGTTATGTATACTTGAGTTTTTTCGGATGTAGCTCGTAGATCTATTAGCCCTTGGGTTGTGAACGATTGGCTCAAGTTTCGTGCGAATATATGAATTAGTTTGGGAGATCAATTCGTGGGAAGGTTTGGGGATGTTCTTGTGTTCTTCCTCTGTTCTTTCTGTTCTTCGCGCAGGAATTCGCGAGGTTCAAGCGGAGCAGCTTCGCACGCGGTCCAGCGAGTGCGCAGCAGCCCGAGCAGGAGGAGCTGCGCGTGCAGCCCAGGTGGGGCGAGCGGCCCACGCGCGGGCGCACATCACGTGCGGCCCAGGCGGAGGCTGTGCGGACCAGGCCCATCAGGGCGCGCTGCTGCTCAGCGGCTCGCGGCCCACTGCCCAGTGTGCTCGCGGCCCAGGCAGAGGCCGCCCAGCTGGCCAGGGCGATCAGACCACCAGGCCCAGCGCTGAGCAGTCGCAGAGGCCCAGCACAGCAAGCACACGGGCCGAGAAGTGCAGCAGCAGCACAAGGAGCAGTGCGCGTCGGTTCCTTTTCGGGTTATTTGGTTCTATACCATTACAATTTTTCAAAGTTGGAGATATACCATTACAATTCACCTATTTGGAAATCTACCATTACAACTTCAAGTTTCACCGATCCATACCATTCTCTACGTCTCCCAGCCATTTGGACCCATTGTCAGACGTACATGTACTGAGCATCTTTCCGTATGGATGATTTTGCCCCTGTGCCAACTCTCCTCCATCACTAATGCGCAGGCCCACTTGTCATCATCTTCTTCCTCCTCCCATCGCGTGGCCTTGTGACGTCGTTGCTGCTGCCTCCGTGCTGCGCCTCCCGCATCGCGGTGTCGTCGTCGGCGTACGCGTGCAGTCGGGGCAGATCCACTACTACAACACGAGGACGCAGAACATGTGCCTCAATATTAGATGCTCTACCCTCATGCTTGAAATTGACTTCCTGAAATACAATACTTCTTGATTTTATCTCGTTTAAGATAGATGAGCATGCGCACAAGTTTAACCTATTAAGATTCATAATCACTTCCAAGCAGTCCGAAGCTATAACACATCTGCCCACACCTATGTCAAGTGCCAAGGAAATTGCTTCATTGCAAGCCAACGCTTCCAAAGAAGATGGATCAACCAGACCATTAATAACATTGGCACTAGCAGCAACATAATTCCCTGCACTGTCTCTGCACATTACACCAACACCTCCTTTGTCTCCAGATCGTGACGAGAGGGGAGGAAAGGGATGACGCATGGGGCCTGCACGTCAGTGAGACAGAGGAGGAGAGACAGTGAGGAGGAGAGACAGTGAGGGTATTTTGGTCCATACTAAAGAACATATCAGCCGTATACACCTGCCAGTGGGTCCGACGGTGCTGCATACGTACATAATGGCATGGTTCAAAGGATCACAGAATTGTAATGTTACTTCTCCTAATAGGTGAATTGTAATGGTATATCTCCAACTTTGAAAAATTGTAATGGTATGGAACCAAATAACCCTTCTTTTTCTCATAGGTAAGCAACGGACAGCAGCTAACTTGCGTCAATTAATCTTGAATGAAATGTCTCTTTCATGCCACAGTGAGAATGATTAGATAATCATTGCATGCTCTTTAGTATATTATCTAAGCTTTGTTCAATTGCTACTGTTGACCTGCTAGTAATTGTATTTGCTCGTTATGGTGAAAGCAAGCTAAATTAAATGTTCATTATGCTTAATCTTTCCATAAATTACTTAGTGCTATCATTGCTTCCGCGTTAGTCTGAAAATTCCTAATTGCTCCTAGGGTGAGCATGTCACGAGTTGGCATGTGTCATCTTGGCGATTAGAAGAGAGACGTTTGTGTCAAGTCTCTAATCTTTTTGAGTTATGCTGTGATAAGTTCAAGTGTTTCCGCTGTGTGTTGGTCATTGAGATCGCTGTGACTTGCTCCTAGGACCAAAAGCACTCAAGTGGCTTTATGGTTCTGGCAAGAAAGGGATTTGGACTCGTCGGAAGTGATTTTGGGACATAGGCCGGGTTTCGCTCTTTGGAGAGAAATTTTAATCGGCTCCCATTCACTCCTCCCTCTCTGGTCGCCATATCGATCCTTCAAATTCCAACAAATACTATGGACAAAACGGATTTTAAATCAGATGTATAATTTAATAGAAAATATTGATTGAAGTTTGAAATTGGTTAGTATTCTTCCGTCTTACCAATCGAATCTTATTGCCCAACGTATCTCCTATGTGTTGTTGCATGCTGACGTCATCTTCCCGCTTTCCACGCGCGTGCCTTCTCTGCCTTAGATGCGATCTTGGTCGTCCACACTCAACGGCACGAATCTTATACATTGGAAGCCAGCTAACCAAAAAAAATTCTGAAAGCTCTATAGGATTGCCGGTTGTCTCAAACAGAACGGGGTGAAAAGGCAAGCCCAATAGCCCATGAAGCCCACCTCATCCTCATAAGTACAGCTTTATTAGGCGAGTCTTTTTTATGTCACCGTACAATCACACGAGTCAAGAAGTTACAGCCTTGAACTACAAAAGTAATGTTAATTTTACTATTTCTAAATGGAGCCTCCAGTTCCAATAGGATGCACTGGCTGTGTTTAGTTCCCCGTTAAATCACCAAACTTTTTAAAATTCTCTTTTCAAACTTCACTATTCACATATCACATCAAATCTCTCTCCTCGTACATAAAACACTAAACGTGGATAAATAAAAAACTAATTATATGGCTTTGATGTACACGACGAGACGAATCTTTTGAGCCTAGTTAGGTCATGATAGGACAATGTTACCACAAATAAATGAAAAGTGCTATAGTGCGCTACAGTGTCGGATGTGACATTTTCACCAAACTTTTCCTTCTTTTTTTTAGAACTAAACACACCCATTAGATAAAAGGATATATTCTATCAATTCTCGGTTTCTCACCAAACATTAAAGAAAAGGATAAATTTTAGAAATTCTTGCATTAACTAAAATACATCCTGCCATCAATTGGGTAACCTCTAATCATTATGATTGACTATTTTTTTGTAAAAATTACCACATCTACCATTGTCAAAATACATCTACCATTGTCAAAATATAATATAAAGTACTATAACTAACTAATCTTCTATAAATTACCAACATTTTTCATTTTGAAAAATAATCTAAAGCACCCTCTAGATTTTCAAATAGATTATCAACTCTGTAATTTTGTTAAAAATCTAAAGTGACCCTTGAATCTATATCATTTACCCACTTCTGCAATTGCTACAGAAAAGGCCAAGGTATAAATGCATGTTGTGTCTGAATGTATAACAATACCATGCATATGCACGTATGCCAATGAGCATATCTATTTTCATGTTTCCCTTTCCATATAGTTACCCAATTGATGTACATAAGTATTAAAGGTTGTATGCATGATGCATCTGATGAAGCCAAAGGGTGAAACTGTGTTAGTTGTCTTTAAAAAGTGGTCTCTCAGAATCAGGACATCATTTTGTTTTACTCCCAAACGTATGATATAAAAATGGATAATCATTCCGCATGACGACCAAAGAAGAGAGAGAGAGAGAGACGATAATGCCAACAGAGTCACTATCAGTCTCACAGCATCAAACTATGTGGGGAAAGTCAGCCACTGGTTAGTGTAGTCTGACTACAAGGTGAAGAACAAGCCCACCCACTTGTCATCGCCCGCCACTGCAGCAGTACCGGCGGCCACCGTCCAGTTCAGTTGTCTGCAATGGTCTCATGTACGACTAACTACAGGCGACCTGATGCTGTATTTAAACGCCCAAACTGTGAGGCTTCTCCTGCAGAGAGACAGAACAAGATTAGTCACAAGCGAAGAGTCAGTGTAGAGGGAAACACAGAGAGAAGATCGAATACAATGGCGAGCAATGAGGATCTGAAGCTACTCGGCATGCTGGTGAGCCCGTTTGCGATCCGCGTACGCATGGCGTTGAGCATGAAAGGCGTGAGCTACGAGTACGTCGAGCAGGACCTTTTCAACAAGGGCGAGCTCCTGCTCAAGTTGAACCCGGTGCACAAGAAGGTGCCCGTGCTCATCCTCAACGGTAAGCCCATGTGTGAGTCACGCGTCATCTTGCAGTACGTCGACGAGGTGTTTGCTGGCCGATCCATCCTCCCTGCCGACCCCTACGAGCGCGCCATTGCTCGCTTCTGGGCCGCCTATGTGGACGACAAGGTATATAAATGCATTGTATATCTGTACGACTGTACCTCTGCTCGTGAACACTACTGACTCTGCTGGTAGCCTGGTACCGATAGAATTGGCATCGTCTTGCTTGCAGCTATTTCCGCCATTGTTGGGCACGGTGATGGCCAAGACGGAGGACGAGAGAGAGAAGAAGGTGCTGGAGATGTTTACCGCTATCGGGCAAATGGAGGAGGCCTTTGCCAAGTGCTCCGAGGGCAAGGCCTTCTTCGCCGGCGACTCCATTGGGTACCTCGACATCGTGCTCGGCTCCCTCTTGTTCTGGTTCGAGGCGGTGCGCAGGATGTACGAAGTCGAGGTCATTGACGCCAGCAAGGCTCCTCTCTTGGCCGCGTGGGCGGAGCGATTCGGGGAAGCTGCAGAGGCGAAGCAAGTGGTGCCTGAGGCTGACGAGGCCGTGCAATACGCCTATAAACTCCATGCCGCTGCTGCTGCCGCTGCAGCCGCCACCAAGTGCAGTTCAGGTTGAGCAACGACGGGATTCCCGAGCCAATATTCAAGTGTGATCATGTGATTCTGATGATCTAGCCTTGAATCTATATCATTTACCCACTTCTGCAATTGCTACAGAAAAGGCCAAGGTATAAATGCATGTTGTGTCTGAATGTATAACAATACCATGCATATGCACGTATGCCAATGAGCATATCTATTTTCATGTTTCCCTTTCCATATAGTTACCCAATTGATGTACATAAGTATTAAAGGTTGTATGCATGATGCATCTGATGAAGCCAAAGGGTGAAACTGTGTTAGTTGTCTTTAAAAAGTGGTCTCTCAGAATCAGGACATCATTTTGTTTTACTCCCAAACGTATGATATAAAAATGGATAATCATTCCGCATGACGACCAAAGAAGAGAGAGAGAGAGAGACGATAATGCCAACAGAGTCACTATCAGTCTCACAGCATCAAACTATGTGGGGAAAGTCAGCCACTGGTTAGTGTAGTCTGACTACAAGGTGAAGAACAAGCCCACCCACTTGTCATCGCCCGCCACTGCAGCAGTACCGGCGGCCACCGTCCAGTTCAGTTGTCTGCAATGGTCTCATGTACGACTAACTACAGGCGACCTGATGCTGTATTTAAACGCCCAAACTGTGAGGCTTCTCCTGCAGAGAGACAGAACAAGATTAGTCACAAGCGAAGAGTCAGTGTAGAGGGAAACACAGAGAGAAGATCGAATACAATGGCGAGCAATGAGGATCTGAAGCTACTCGGCATGCTGGTGAGCCCGTTTGCGATCCGCGTACGCATGGCGTTGAGCATGAAAGGCGTGAGCTACGAGTACGTCGAGCAGGACCTTTTCAACAAGGGCGAGCTCCTGCTCAAGTTGAACCCGGTGCACAAGAAGGTGCCCGTGCTCATCCTCAACGGTAAGCCCATGTGTGAGTCACGCGTCATCTTGCAGTACGTCGACGAGGTGTTTGCTGGCCGATCCATCCTCCCTGCCGACCCCTACGAGCGCGCCATTGCTCGCTTCTGGGCCGCCTATGTGGACGACAAGGTATATAAATGCATTGTATATCTGTACGACTGTACCTCTGCTCGTGAACACTACTGACTCTGCTGGTAGCCTGGTACCGATAGAATTGGCATCGTCTTGCTTGCAGCTATTTCCGCCATTGTTGGGCACGGTGATGGCCAAGACGGAGGACGAGAGAGAGAAGAAGGTGCTGGAGATGTTTACCGCTATCGGGCAAATGGAGGAGGCCTTTGCCAAGTGCTCCGAGGGCAAGGCCTTCTTCGCCGGCGACTCCATCGGGTACCTCGACATCGTGCTCGGCCTCGGCTCTCTCTTGTTCTGGTTCGAGGCGGTGCGCAGGATGTACGAAGTCAAGGTCATTGACGCCAGCAAGGCTCCGCTCTTGGCTGCGTGGGCGGAGCGGTTCGGGGAAGTTGACGAGGCCGTGCAATACACCTATAAAACTCCATGCCGCTGCCGCCGCCGCCACCAAGTGAATTGAAGCAGATCAGGTTGAGTCACGACGGGATTCCCGAGCCAATATTCAAATGTGATCATGTGATTCTGATGATCTAGATTGTTCAATAAATTGAGGTGCTTGGCTTTGATGTGTATTTTTTTACAGTTTTTTATTATGCTCTTCCAAAAGGATTGCCTTAACCTTTCCAGTTTCTGATAAAAAAAAAGAAGGCGTGAATGACTATTCCGGTACTGAGATATTTTTTTGAACGAACGGGCACAAATCGTACCAAATATCTTTGCACTCTGTGGCGTCTTTATGCAGCCAAGGAACTGCACCTTGTAAGCCGATGCTGTAGTATATTGGCCATGTGCGGAAAGCTTCCATGCGTAGGGTGAGGGTCTGGATACCCCTACGTGGCGTATCAGGGATCGTTGTGATGTTGGACCACCATTGAAGAACCGTCTGGCTCTGGGCCCATTCCGTGGGCATCAAGAGCGGCTGTCCCACCCAGACAGCTACTAGCGACCATATCCTCCTTGTATAGCGACAATCAACTAGGAGGTGATGAGCCGATTCCATTACTCTCCGGCATAACGGGCAAGTGGGACTGTGATCCCATCCTCGCCTCGCGAGTCTATCCGAGGTCCATACCCGGTTTTGAAGAATGAGCCATGCAAAGAATTGGCATTTAGGAGTCGCCCATGTTTTCCATATCTTTGCACTCTGTGGCGTCTTTATGCAGCCAAGGAACTGCACCTTGTAAGCCGATGCTGTAGTATATTGGCCATGTGCAGAAAGCTTCCATGTGATAGCGTCGTGCACGTCCGGCTGTATATGTGTGTCCTTGATTAGGTTCCATAGGTTGACGAACTCGTGAAAGTGCGCGATGGTAAAACCATTTCTGTGGTCAAGGTCGCGGATCCAATTGTCATGTTGTAATGCATCTGCCACAGTTCGATTTTTCTTCCTGGACTTGACGAACAACTGTGGAGCGACATCCTTCGGGCGTTGACCTCGGGACCACGCATCAGTCCAGAAACGCGCCTTACGACCGTCGCCCAGTGTGATGTTTGTGCACGCAGCAAAGAGTAGCTTGTCGATGTCATCACAAGGCAGTGCCGTGCCGACCCAGGTCTTTTCCGGGGATACCCAGTTCTCCCAAAGCCAACGTATACGTAACGCCCGTGCGAATTTTCCTAGGTGAAGCACACCGAGGCCTCCGTATTCTTTAGGTAGGGTTGTTTTCGTCCAGTTGACTTTGCATTTGCCTCCAGAAATTTCCTTGTCCCCGGCCCAAAGGAACCGTCGGCGTATGCTGTCGAGCTCTTCGAGAGCTTCCTTTGGCAGCTTGAGCACCGTTAGAGTGTATACCGGCTGGGAGGTGAGTACGGATTTGGTCAGAGTGACGCGGACTGCTTGGGTGAGATTGCGCCCATTCCATGTAGACAATTTCCCAGCAGCCTTGTCGATCAGAGTCTGGAAATCCAGTTTCTTTAGGCGTTTGGTCGTGAGCGGAAGGCCGAGGTATTTGATCGGGAATGGGAGTCTTGTAAGCGGGAGGTCAATCAATATCCTGTCGAGGTCAATGTTGTTGCATCGGATAGGCGTGACGCTCGTCTTCTGAATATTTGTGCACAGTCCGGTTGCCTCTCCAAATCTGAGTAGAAGTTCTTTCAGATTTTTGGCGTCCTTGGACGTCGGCTTAATAAAGATGACAGCATCATCAGCGTACAGGGATGCCCGGAATCGAGCCACCCTGCCATTAAGTTTGCTAAGAAAGCCCCTCTCCGTCGCAATCTCGAGAAGGCGCTGTAAGGGGTCGATCGTGATGACGAAGAGGAGGGGGGACAGCGGGTCTCCTTGTCTCACTCCGCGGCCGTGCTGAACAGGATCAAGGGGGATGCCGTTAAGTAGGACCCGCGATGTGGAGGATGTGGATAGTGCCGTGATCCAATTTAACCATTTTGGGGGAAAACCCATCCGCTGCATGAGGGAAATGAGATAATCCCATCGCACATAATTGAACGCCTTTGAAATGTCCAGCTTCAGGAGTAGTGCAGGGGTGTTGTTCTTGTTGAAACGCCTTGCTAAATTTCGGACGTAGAGATAATTATCGTGAATACTCCGCTTCTTGATGAAAGCACTCTGACACGGTGAGATTAGCTGATTCATGTGCGGCGCGAGGCGAAGGGCCAATATCTTGGCGATTATCTTGGCCATGGAGTGGATAAGACTGATCGGGCGAAAGTCTCGTATATCTTCAGCACCGTCCTTTTCGGAAGTAGAACGATGTTGGCCTTATTGAGAAGGTCCAGATCCCGACATCTCAGGTCGTGGAATGAGTTGACCATCGCAACTACATCCATTTTAACGATATGCCAACATTTCTTGAAGAATAGCATTGTATATCCATCTGGTCCTGGCGCTTTATCCGATGGCATTTGTTGAATCGCCTGCCATATTTCATCAGCGGTGAAGGGGGCGTCTAGGGCGGATAGATCAGTTCGGCGAACATTCAGGTCGGGCCAAGAGAAATCGCAGGTGCGGGCCTCCGGAGTCGCCATGATGGCTTCGAAGTGGTCCTGTATGAGTTGTTGTTTGTCGTTATGGGAGAAGGCCCAGGTATCCCGACTGCGGAGACGTTGGATAAAATTCTTTCGACGCCTGCCGTTGGCCCGCAGATGAAAAAAACGTGTGTTAGCGTCCCCTTCTTTAATGTAGGCTATCCTGGAACTTTGCTTCTTCCGCGCCTTATCAATCACTAACCATCTCGTTAGTCGGCGCTTGAGTTTCGCCCGAATAGTATACTCGGCAGTGGTGAGTTGCCGAAAGTCCTGAGCCTCATCCAGTCGCAGGATAACTTCCTTGGCCATGTGATACTTCAGCCGTGCATCTGAGATTAGCGAGCGGATCCAATAAATTGAGATCATATGATTGTCATGATCTAGTGTTCAATAAATTGAGGTGCTTGGCTTTTATGTATATTTTACAGTTTTTTTGTTATGTTCTTCCATAAGGATTACCGAACCTTTCCAGTTTCTGAAAAAAAAGGTGTGAATGACTATTCCAGTACTGAAATATGAGCTTTGCAACCAGAGGGTCCACCAGTACTGAAAATATGGGCTTCGCAACCAATGAGTCCATCCGTTTAGCCATCCATGGATCAGAAACCAGAGAAAATTGGCAGGGACAGAGATACATTGCAATAGCTGAAAGTGATCGCGCGGATCCGGTTTGCCAAGTGAACAACCGGAGGTCCAAAGGCCACACTCTTACGCCTGAATTCTCATCGTAACGACAAAATTTTTGATAGGATGCCACCAATATTCTTCGTTGGCGATTACTACTGCTATAACAGTCTAACACGATCCACCTCAACTTTTGACTAGATGCGTGTTTGAGGATCGGTGGTGACGCCGCCGGGTGCCCCCACGCAGTCTAATTAAGCTAGTAGCCAAAGCGAGAAGCAAGCCGCCCGGGGGGCGTACGTACATATGTGTGGTCGTGCGTAGGAGTTGCAGCCGGCTAGCTGATGCTCACTGCCTGCGGTCGTCCTTTCCTTCCACTAGTTGGTACCTGATGATCTTCTTTCATTTAACTTTTCTGAGTCTTTATTCAATCATTTCGCGGACTATGACTTCATTGTTCTCTATAAACCGTGAGTTAGCTATCATTCCATATTATGAAAAAACATAGTACACACCGACTCCCTCATTTTATTTATGTATGGCGTATTATTATTTGAAAATAGAATAAGTTTTGACTAACAATTAGTTAAGTTATCATACATGTTTAGTGTCTAAACACTCCTACAAACATGTTCATATTTAATGTATCTTCGATATGCTACTGATTTTGTAACAAATGATAATGCATTCTAAGAGAAATTAATGGTCAAAGTTTATTTTTCAAAGATTCTTTTGGTTCAGGATGATAGCCTTACACAAACTAAAGGAACATTACAAAGCATAATACTTAGCATTTCGTTCAAAAGATGATATGTCACCTGACCTTACTCATATAAACACCTCTAGAAAACTGAGCCGGTTGGTGTCAAGAATGAGAGAAGTGATGACAAACACATCATCCATATCAACAGATATGTCGTCAAACTTGGTAAATATGAGTAGGTTCCAAAACAAAGAACTATTGCTAATTATACAGGGAAATTGATTTTTGATCACGCTTCACGGGCCCACATATTAAAGGAAGAGAGGGAGCTCATCATGATGGTAGAATTTTGGTCATGGCAAGGATAATAATTATTCCTTTTATGAGTGACATGGTCAGCTACCTAAATGATGAGTCATCAACTCATGATTTCCCAAAACTTATTTTGTTTTTCTTAATAATCAGTAAGCCTTATGAGACCTGCCAATTAGTCAGCCCGACCATAATCACATCACCACACACAATGACAAACTTGAAACAGTAGAAGGAAAAAGGCGGTGTAGCTGAAAGACAGACTCATGGACATGCAATAGTTATCCCCACTATTATACGTATAAAACAACTCTTAAAGGTATCATATCAATTTCGATTAGCAGAAATCTTTTATATGGCATGACATGATGCAGCACAAGGATATATGGCATTCATGGTGCATCACAAAGAACATGGCACGACGGTTCCAAACAATTATGCCGAAGCCATGCCACCACTAATGCCCAACGCTGCCTTATGGTGGGTGTGCAAGCACGACCAACAGGACTTATCTAGTGTTATCTCTAGTGTCATTGAGGAAGAGGGCCGCAATGATAACTTTGCGATGGCAATTTTCTATTTTAATTTTCAAATCAAACATACACAACGTCCTAAATAGAAATAAACAGTGCCAAACCAATATATACGGAGTAGTATTTATCTGTTTAAAAATATTCTCGTTAATTATGTGGGAGATAATTAATATAAGCATATCTCTACCGGTGCTAATTACACAAGCCGGCGCCAACACTACTGCCGTACAAAAAAGAAAAGCAACTGCCCAAAAGAAAGCAATTAATTAACAGAGGTGACATTGTTCAAACAATAGTGCAATTGCACAAATAAATATCAATCATATGCCACAGTTAAAATTGACTTATTTTGCGTATACGATTAACATATGTGAGATGAGTTTGGTATTTGTTTGTGCAAAGTTGTAGATCAGTTGATTTTTTTTTTGCGGTGAAATGATAGGTCCATCTGGATTTGAATCTTGATTCAGCACGAGTGTCATATTTTTTAAAATTTGTATTTTCTACGTACAGAATTTTCTAGAATCCTCAATTCTCAAATTGAACCGGTGCTACTTTTTGATAATAGATGACATGTTTTTCGATAGTGAGGCGTTTATTGTGACTTCATCGGTTTCAACTTCTACCGGCTCAGTCAATCAGAGATGTTCGTAGGCGTAGAATGTACATGCGTACGTTCACAGGGATTATTGTGTGCATGGTTGAACGTCTGTATCAAGAAACTTCTGTAACCTGGTACTAATATAAGATCATGTGGCCCGTGGCCAAATGTTAATTGTTGTGGTATTTGTTGTTTAGACTTCTTTGCTTGCTCCAATGGAACCTTCTGATGTGGGCACTACACAGCGCCTCGCACGTTCATCAGCGTAGCGACAGGTAATAATTCTTTATCCTATCTCACCAACCGATAGGCCGGGGCTCGTGGTTTGCGCTCGTTTCCTCCCATATAGAGACTGGTGCAGGGCCACCGCGTGGTTTGCTCGTAACTGAATGATCCAACTCCGCCACCGCGCCGGTCCTGAAAGAGCTAGCCCAACCCTTTCCAGTATGTTACGTTCCACTTCCACTTGTTCCGTTGTTCGACGCTCCAGATCATTCGGATGCGCCATCGAACGCCTCTGGCTTGCGCCCCTGCAGGACTTGGTGGTTGCCAACTGCCATGTAGAGAGCTACTTCCTACTTGCAAGGCGTGCAAAAACAGCGTGCGCTGCACTCGGAGACGGTTGATCATCTTCTTGCCGGGTGTGTTTTCTCCAGGGAGGTCTGGTCTCGGCTGTTGGCCCGTGGCGGCCTTGCGCAGCTCACCCGTGAAGGCCTTCACCTGATCATCAGGTGGTGGACTGGTGGCTCTCAAGCAGGAAGGTTCTCCCCCAAGCGGTTCAGACGGTGTTTTGACTCCCTTGTCTTGCTGGTGTCTTGGCGGGTCTGGAAGGAGAGGAACTCGAGGGTCTTCGATCGTTCGGCGCTTACGCCTGCTGCTCTCGTTAGGAAGGTCGCAGATGATGTTGAGTTGTGGAAGAAGGCCGGTCTCTCAAGCCTTTGCCGTGCGCATTTAGCCCAAGCGCACGGCAAAGGCTGCACGGTTTGCCTGCACGGCATAGCTCTGAACGGCAAACAAGTCTTTGCCGTGCGCCTTATATCGCGCGCACGGCAAAGAATGTTTGCCATGCGTTTTGAACGGCACACGGTAAAAAAAAAGTAAACGGAGACTGCACCGTATAGAGACGGCAGCTTTGCCGTGCGTTAGACGCACCCGCACGGCAAACATTTTAACAAGAAAATAAAAAAAATTGGAGCGGCCGGAGGTCCTGGCCACCCCCGCCGTCGTAGGGAGTTCGCCGCCCGCCACCCGCCGTCGTAGGGAGTTCGCCGCCCGCCGTCGGGCTCCTCCGCTCTCCTCGCTCCAAGCTAGGCCGCCGCTGCCGCTGCTCACCCGCCGCCGCCGCCGTTGGTGGTGGTGCGGTGGTGGTGCTCCACCCGCCACCGCTGCCGTTCTCCAGCAGCCGCGCGCACTGGAGGGCGCCGCCGCTGCTGAGAGGAGGGCGAGCTGAGGGGAGAGGCGCTGGCGGCGGCGGCGCTGGTCGAGGGAGAGGGGAGAGTCGGCGGCACGAGCTAAGAGAGGGAGAGAGAGAGGAGGCCGTGGAGATAAGGATTGAGAGGTGGAGATAAGGCTGGGTGGAGATAAGGCTGGGTGGGAGGTGGGGCCGGTGGAGTTGATGGGTGGGAGGTGGGGCAGGTAGAGTTGTTTGCCGTGCGCGGTTTAGAGGCGCACGGCAAACAGTTTTGTTTGTCGTGCGCCTCATTTGAACCCACGGCAAAAGAATAACTTTGCCGTGCGTAAAAATAAAAGCACACGGCAAATATATGAGTTTGTATTTAAAAATATATTTACTAAACCTCTCATTTCACACATATACATATACAATTTTATTTGTTAGTGACCATATGTCAAGATGTTTGAAATTTATACTACTAACAGACCACGTACCATAGTTTGGAGGGGGTCCTAAAGGTTATACTAACTACACGAAATCTATGCTAAATCCCTGATATAAGTATGATTAGGGAGGAACCACCGTGAATTGGAAATATAAACGGGACCGTGATTTAGAAAATGCAAACACCAACTTTTGTAAATACACGTACCACCATTTCGACTACAAAGTTTTATAACGTTTCGAGATCAACAAGTTCCATTTAGAGTGTTTTCCATCGGAGGTAATTAGACATGTAAGATTTATGAACAAATTTACTTTAACATTGTCAAATGAAAAACTGTTCACAACAAAAATTGTTCATCTTGATGAGTCATACAACTTTGTAGTTCAAAACATTTTCATTTGTATTCGTTTAGGGCTTCAAAATATGTTTTGAAACACCTCTTTGCCGTGTGTCAGAAAAAAAGCACACGGTAAACAAGCTCTTTGCCGTGCGCGAAAATAAAACGCACGGCAAAGACACATCTTTGCCGTGCGTCTAGTAGAGGCGCACGGCAAAAAGGATAAAAAAAAACCTAACTGCTAACGGCTGGTAACGGCCGGTGAAAATAAATGTTTGCCGTGCGAAAAAAATAAGCGCACGGCAAAGATTATGGTTGCCGTGCGCCATAAGAAAACGCACGGCAAATAATAAATTTACCGTGTGTACCGTGTGTCCTATAAAAAACACACGGCAAACAAGCTCTTTGCCGTGCGCCCGATAAAAGACGCACGGCAAAGAGTCTCACGCACGGTAAAGATCCGTTTTCCGGTAGTGTCTTTCCGAGTGGCCTGGCTGAACTTTTGTTTTGATTCTCGTTTTGTTCTGTTGTGTTGGGCTTCCCTGTACGAACTTTGTTTTTCTCCCCTTCTTAATGATAAACGTGCTTTGCACGTTCTCTAAAAAAAAGCGTGCGCCGCAGAAGATCTGGGTCCGGCATCAACATGTTGCTGGTCCGGTGGTACCTTCCGGTGCCTTACAATTTTTTTTTTCCAAAAAGGCTGGATGCAAGCTGTACCACATATATAGTTGGCAGTATTTGATTCTCACGACCTGAAAAATCTGATTGTGTCTAGGAAATGTTTGCGCACTTAGGGCACCAAACGTCCAATCATGATCTCCTGAATATCAACGCATAAGTTGTAACCACTCTCACAAGACACAGGCTCGATCAACTACATCGTATATCCTCTCGGCCTCTCCACGGCTGCACACAGCATCCGATCCAGAATAGCCTAATCGAACGAGAGAGCTTGTCGGGTGCTTGGCAATGGCCGCCGAAAAGGGAGCTGACCTGAAGCTGCTGGGCGTCTGGGACAGCCCCTACGTGAACAGGGTCCAGATCGTGCTCAACCTCAAGGGCCTCACCTACGAGTACGTCGAGGAGGACCTCCTCCACAAGAGCGAGCTCCTTCTCCAGTCCAACCCCCTGCACAAGAAAGTCCCCGTGCTCATCCACGACGGCAAGCCGATCGCCGAGTCGCAGGTCATCGTCCAGTACCTCGACGAGGTCTTCGCCGGCGCCGGCCCGTCCGTCCTCCCCGCCGACCCGTACGACCGCGCCACCGCCCGCTTCTGGGCCGCCTTTGTCGACGACAAGGTACGCGTACGCAGCTAAATCTATCAGAATTTCAGGGGGCTACTTCGGCGGCGACGGCATCGGGTTCGTGGACGTCGTGCTGGGCAGCTACCTCGGGTGGTTCAAGGTGTTCGAGAAGATCGTCGGCGTCAGGGTCCTGGACGCGGCGAGGACGCCGCTGCTGGCGGCGTGGGGGGAGCGGTTCGCCTCGGCGGACGCGGCGAAGGACGTCCTGCCGGACGACGTTGACAAGGTGATCGAGTTCCTCCAGCAGTTCCTGGATTAGATATGCGGGTGCTAGGCGCTCCCCGCGTCCCCGGACCCCGGTGATGAACGCCGAATTGTTTGGTTTGGTCATTTCAGTGGGCTGTTGATGGGCTTTCAGATGTTGATTTAACCAGGCTGTGTGGATAAATTGAGCCCAGATTTAGTATCTATTGGGCCTATACTTGGCCATCTCTTATTACTTTCGAAGCACACATGCACCTACCACTGGAATTCTAAATGTTACACTTCCTCAAAAAAAAAGTTACACTTGAAAGAAAAATGCGAAAACAAACCATATATCACCTGAATTTTAAGTTTTCCTACAAGTCATTTTGTTATAATGTCATCACACCAGTGCATACATGATTAACCCATTCAGCTCGTTTTCGTTAAGTTGGAGCTGCCATTCTGCCAATGTAATCTATCAAAGTTATATGCTTTGAGGAGTATAATCTCAATGTCTCTTGAGGAAGTTGTAAAATGAATCACTGATTGGAGCTTAAACATTGTCACGCCAAGCTATGCTGTTTGCAAAAAGAAATAAGAAATACACAACATAATGAATAAACCTAATTCAAGTACCAGAACAAGCCTGACTCGGCTAGCTTGGGCTACCTGGAAGCTCTACATTAGCACAAACAAAATCGGCTCAGTGGTAGGGTGGGAATATTCATTTCCAAATGACATGAGGTGGTCCCATGGATGGGAGTTGCTTGCCTTCAGCCCTTCATTGATCAGCAAGTCCTCAAAGGTAGGTGAGCAAACATGTATGATTGATAATACTCGCAAAAAAGCAAATATGATTAAGCCTAGTCATCTAGTCCTGGTGTAAGGTTTTATAGAGTTTCATGCACATTAAATAGGGTGTCAAATCAGCATTTTGGATGATGTGGCCAAGAGTTAACAAGGAGAGAGATGAAATGAGTTTCATCTAGATGAAACTCTGTATGCACGGTTTCCAACAAGTTTATGTCTTGCATACATTGTTTATGAAACAACAAGATGAAATACTGCATTGTATGGATCATTTCATCTATAAATTAATTGTCTAATACTTATATGGCACTCTTGGAAACATCAAAATGAAATCCCCATTGAGAATAGCCTAATAAGTTATAAGTCTAATCCAAATAATAGAACTTAACTTGGCCGGCACACGGGCTGTTGTAGGTCAACATCAATGAAAACAGTGGGATGGTTATTGCAACGGAAGGGAGTGGGCAATTGAATCAGACGGCTTATGGAAGGGAATCTCAATTTCCATGTGAATATGAGGTGGTTTTTCATATTTCCAAAGAAAAATTCCCATCACAGTATTTGCACACGTGCATTTTGGTTTCGTTTCCACCCAAAGATACAAAACCAGCAGTAACAGAAAGTGAGACTTGAAGGAGTCCTTTTTTCATTCAGAATTCTAAAAGTCGTCCCCCTCAAAATGGGCGCTAGGACCTCCTTTTATAGGCGGTCGTATACCATACAAAGTACATATTTACCCACCATATGGGGCCTACCTCTACTCAGACACTGCAACTGACCTACACAATCTCTTTAAAGGGTACACAAGACATTTTAGTTACATGACGTATACAAATTGACTTCTCCTACTGACTTATAGGCTACATACAACAATACACAAGTTCAGGACCCTTCTGTTAATACACAGCTCAGAGCAATCGCTAGTTCACCATGACGTCGCTCTTCAAATTCTTTATCGAAGGTACTGGGACGACTGTGGACGCCCTGCTGAGCTCCCATGGACCTTCGCTGGTCTAGGCCTCCCCTGCACGAAGATCTTCCGAACTTCCCCGCCTACGTGTCATTGGTAGCCCCACCTTCGCGCATCCATCTGCCTTGTTTTTCCAATACCCTGCACTGCCGATTTCCGATTCGAAGGTCGACCCAAGCTTGATTTTTTATCCTGCGCTTCGTCGTCACCTTCGACTGCGATTTGGATTATTTCATCTTGTAGAACTCTCAACTTTGTTTACGCCGTGACAATGTCGGAGGTAAAGCGTTTCTGAAATTCAACCCCCAACAGAAGCCTCTCGATTATTCAGATCGAACTTCGGGTCGTTACAATCGTTCCTCTCTTGAATTTTTCCATGTCGTCACCTCCAGACAATTGTTACGGCCCTCAGAATTTTGACCGTTACACGGATGGGAGTCGCTTGCCTTCGTTGATGAGAATAAATCGTCAGAGGTATATAGTAGCTAGCAAACAACATTTTTCTCGACGGCTGCAACTGCAAGTACGCACGGCTTAAAACTGAAACGGTAGGTGATAGATGGCCACGCGTGGGAAAGTCCCTTGGAGCCTTCGATGGCGTACGTGCAGGTCATAGGGGCACTCCAAGAAAATGTGCGTCATGCGTGTTCTGTTCCTCAGCGGGCAAATTTTGAAAGCAATGCCCTTCAGAATGATGAATCCGTTGCGTTTGGGCGCCGAAGGGAGAGTCTCGGTCAGAGAAAGAACATCACAGTAGATGGTTGGTGTACGCGTCGTGCTAATTGTGGCTGCTACTTTTTCTTAGGACGGACAAGGCGTGGCTGCTATCTCACCTGAGCCAAAAGAGATGGACGACCCGGAACGTTCCCATCAAGATGGCCAGTCCGGCTACGCATACAATATTCCAATCCCGAGCAAATTAAGGCCCCAGCTCACACCTATATAACCCAATGGCCTGACAATATTATGCTCACAACAGAACAAAACAACGCATCCTGAACACAAATCACACGCGGCTACGCCTCTACATACATTTTCGTCCTGTGCTGTACGCCTGTATACCCAAGAGCTACCAATGGCGGGAGACGGCGAGCTGAAGCTGCTGGGCCTGTGGACCAGCCCGTTCGTGATCAGGGCGCGCCTCGCGCTCAACCTCAAGGGCCTGAGCTACGAGTACGTCGAGGAGGACGTCAAGAACAAGAGCCAGCTCCTCCTCACCTCCAACCCTGTTCACAAGAAGGTGCCCGTGCTCATCCACGACGGCAAGCCTGTCTGCGAGTCGCAGGTCATCGTGCACTACATCGATGAGGTCTTCGCCGGCGTCGGCCCTTCGCTTCTCCCCGCCGACCCCTACGAGCGTGCCACCGCCCGCTTCTGGGCCGCGTACGTGGACGACAAGGTACGTTCGTGAAATGCATCACCTTGCAAGCTACCCTTGCAGCAATTACTCTGTTCAGAGTTTAGTTAGTACTAGTAGGGATCTCAAGTTATGCTTTCCTTGCACATGTATAGGTTGCGTCTGCATGGCGCAAGATGTTGTTCTCCAGGGAGATGAATGCGAAGGAGAACGGCGCGACGCAGGCCATCGCAGCACTAGAGACGCTGGAGGGCGCGTTCCAGGATTGCTCCAAGGGGAAGCACTACTTCGGCGGCGACAGTGCCGGCTACATGGACGTCGTGCTCGGAGGCTACCTGGGGTGGTTCAACGTGTTCGAGAAGATGATCGGCGTCAAGGTCCTGGATGCGGCTAGGACGCCGCTCCTGGCCGCATGGGCCGAGCGGTTCAGCGCGGGCGGCGCGGCTGAAGGTATCCTGCTCCAGGATGTCGACAAGGTCCTCGACTTCTTGAAGGCGTTCTTCGCTTAGGGCGGCATTCACCATGTGCTCGATCTTGGTTGGTGTTGAACACCCACCATTTGGTTATTTTGTTACACTTATTTACTTTGCTCTTAATCGCGATAAAATAAGATGGCCTGATCAAGTCTTAAAATGGCCTAAAATTCTTTGGTATTGTAAGTTTTCTTTGTCCTCTTGAAATGATGTATGTAAATGGCAAATGCCGTTATTCTTTGGTGTACCCACCTTTTCTAATAACTAGTCTATCAACCCGTGCTACCGCACGGGTTAATGATTTTTTAGAAAATAGAAATAAATAAAAAATTATGATATACATAATATTCGCCATATATCTTTGGTTCAGAGGGCTACATAAAGAACATCATAATTCATATTTTTCTCCATATAAAAATTTCTTTATTTTTCACCATCTTAATTTACCACACCAATTTAATTGTATTTAGAATAAAATCCACATAAAAACATTGGTTAAAAATGAATTACTTTCCCAGTGTTTTTAGTTTTAGCTAAAGTTTTATACATCAATCTAATGCTTTAACTTTAGGATATGAAACCTAATAAAAAAGGAAATAATTTTAAAAGGTACATGCACGAAGTTTTGGGGGTTTATCCTACTTCCATGTAGGGGTTTAAAACTTTAACCGCAAACTATATCATCCCTACCTAATTTAGATACACTCACTGGCGTACCATACTTCAAATTCGCCTACCTTAATTATCTAAAAGATATGACCAGCATCTTTCATGACTTCATGAGGAGCTGCCGCTGGATCCTCTTGAAACATAGGCCCCTTACAATACGGTATTTAGGAATAACAATATATAAGCTATCGACCAATGCAATTAGGATTTTGTTACTTATTGATTTTAGATTGCGTGTAGCCTATGTATGATAGAGCTTGTCGATCAAGAGGTCTCAACCCTGAAGCAATTTCTCGATCTTGCAATTTAACATCACTTGCTCCAACAGTAGAATTAGTTTGCCAAGATCCTAGAATCATACGAATGTATGTGTGGATCAAATAGGTCCCCTTATTTTGAAGTGCCCAGCAGGGCAGCAGGCTATCATTGATCTAGTGATCCTAACCACATGCTAGCATACTTCCAATAGTGGCAGTAGATGAAACTTCTCCTCCGTATGCTCTTTCTGCTCTGCTTGGCTTCTGTTTTCCTGAAGGCTTAACCTGTCGCGGACACTTTAGGAATCGTAGCAGCAGCTCGTCAGTCCCGTCCGTCGGCCATCCGCAGCATCGGTAACGCGACCTACCGGGGCTGGTACGCAGCATCGACGGTCACGTCGAGCTCCTCCATCACGCCGGCCACGGTGGACTTGATCTACGTGTAGGACATCGGATGGTGGACATAAATGACGTCACAATAGGTTTTTATTATATTGGTACATGTTGGCGATTCATAGAACAAAATTGGGTATATTAGGTTATTTCATAATGACATGTGTGGTTAATTTAGATGTTGAATTATGGCTACTTTAGATTAATGACAGGGTTAGTTCGTTCAGATGGAGATTAGGGGTTGTTTTAAGTTAGTTTTTATAATGGCAAAGGTGGGTAATTTAGATACATAATTAGGGGTTACTTTAAACTAATTTTACAATGGCTGGGGTGGGTAATTTTTTAGAAAATATAATAGATCTAATGGCTAGATTATTAGAATCTATCAGATCGATGGCTAGATGTTTCTGATTATTGTGAGAATTTCTAGTATTTATCTTTTTTTCTAGCGTGTCTCGTGAGAATTAATGTGAAGGCTTCAAAAGGAGCCTCCAATTAGTAATAGTAAGATTTCTCCACATTCGATTCAAACAAAGGTAATTTTAAGGCCAGTCTCAGTAGGAGGGTCATGGGAGTGTCATAGACATTAAATTTGATAACATGTACCAATAGTATTATGAGAGAGAAAAGAGGAGGGTCATGAAATGTGAGAGGAGGGTCATCACCATGACCCTCCACTGGCACGGTTCTTAAGATTCCAGTCTAGGTAACTGTGTCGATGACCTCCCACTGAGACTGGCATAAGACGCCAACGGGGTTGAAATCCATGTGCCCACGATTTATAGTATGGAAGTGCTGTGACGATCCTAAGACCGACACAAGTAACTAGAGGGATTCGCCGGCGAATTGCGCGCGGCGGCGAGGTCTGCGCCGCCGCCTCAAGCAGGAAGAGGAGGAGGACTCGCGGAGGCGAGGGGTAGAAGACAACAAGTCTATTGATAATTCATTGATTGCTTTATTGCTTCGATGGTCACAGCATATATAGTTCCTTACATGGGCTCGGCCCAATAGAGAAACAGGCTCGCAGGCCCTATTACTAAACCTATTACCTAGTCCTATGATGGCCCAAGGCCCAGGTCATGACATTCCCCTCCCCTTAAGCAACAGCTTGCCCTCAAGCTGTGAAATCCTCCATCATCATAAAAGTGTTGCTTGAAAGATCATCAAACCATCAGTATTGCTTGGGAGTAACAGGTTGTGGAAGGTAGATGATGAGGTGGTCATCAAACCATCTGGAAGCGGTTGATCATCTATTGGACTGTGATCTTCAAGGGTCGTCGATCTTGAGGTTGAAGAAAGTCAGGACCAGAAGAACAATATTCCTTGCAGTTGCATGCTGAAATGCTTGATCCCTCAGTGATATGATACCAAATGTGACGATCCTAAGACCGACACGGGTAACTAGAGGGATTTGCCGGTGAATTGCGCGCGGCGGCAAGGTCGGCGGTGCTGTTGGCACTCCTTACGGCCTACAGATAAATCCGCAAGCGGACGGATACCGATGTAGCTTTCACCGGGAGTATTCCAGGTATCGATTTCCACGGAGAACGAGAAGTGGTCTGAATCTAAACTAAGTTGTCCTAGGTAGCTGAGTTGGAGGGAATGAAGTGGATGAAATGGAATGGATGAGGTGGTTGACGACAACAAGGAGAGAAGAGAAAGGGTAGGAGGGTAGAGAGGGTACAGGTCTAGTAAGAGTATTCTTCCATCGTACCTGCACAAGTCACACTCACCAAAACTCGTGGAACTCCATTAGAAATAAAACCTAAGGGTACGAGTCTGGTAGAGGTATTCTACTGATTGATCGAGCAGATCAGAGGGTACAGATAGATACTTGCTTCGGGACTACAGAGCCTCCGACGCACAGAAAGGGATGAGAAGGGGTGCCAGCTACCCTAAACCTTGGGTCCTAAGACACCGGAACTAACGTGATGGACTACATAGACCGGAAGGGCTGTCACCACCTTACGGCTACCACCGCCGTTGCGACGGGCGGATTCTGAGCTAGTCTCAAGTACAGGCACCACGCCGCCTAAACTAGTCAACTAATACTTATCTACTGCAGACAGATAAGCAAATAAGCTAAGCAGCTAGCATACAATTATACTATACCACTAAGCATTGAACGCAGAACGATGCAAGTAAAGTAAGTAAGAACTGAATGCTCAATTAATCAGAGAGAGATACAAGGAGGACCAGACATGCCCCGGATGTTACTCGAAGTGAAGTCGCATCTGTAGAGGTACAGCTAGAAGAGGGGCCGACACTCCGGCTCCTCTCCCGGACGCTCACCTCTCCTCTCTCCCTATTCTACAAATACAAGTGGTGGAACTTCGCCACGCTCACTTCCCTCTTGTGTTGTGTGTTGATGCAGGTGCTGGGGCCTTCAATTTATAGGGGAGCAAGGACGATGGAGGTTGAGCAGCGGCCAAGGCAGCCAAGGCGGTGCAAGGCCGGTTCGGCCGAATCCCCTGGTTCGGCCGAACCGAGGAGTTCGGCCGAAGGGGCACGTGTCACCGCCTTGGAGCAGAGGCGGTGCAGCTCTTGGGGGCGGTTCGGCCGAAGTGGGCCCTTCGGCC
>OAMR01000615.1:588311-607301 GCA_900205405.1 Echinochloa crus-galli | reverse complement strand
ACGGCTAGGCGTCGCCGGTGAGCTACCATGTTTGTAACTTTTTATATTTACCAAAGTAAGTGGTTTTAGTGATGATTCTCTTTCATTTCTCTTTGATGGTGATTGTGTACATATATAAAAGAGTTACATAACAGCATCACATAAAGAAAACAGAAACATAAACACAACACAAAGGTTGATTGATTTGCTTAAGCTCATATGTTTATATGATTAAACAAGTTGCCCCTTTAGCAATTTATTCTGCTATTTAACTTCAGGTAGCAGGACAGATTGAATTTAGCTATATTATTTATTGAGCACTTCTAACATCATTACTGACCTACCATAAAAAGTTGAGCATATTTTACTGAGTAAATAATTTACTAAAATCTTTTACTACAGCAAAGCTAGAAACTAAAATAAAAGGAAAACAGTAGCTAAAGGTCATATCTTTAGGTTCTGTTTGTACAGTGATCTAGGCATGCCATGAGTAACAACATATCCAAAATTCAGTTCCAAAGCTTCTGTCTAGCTCGAGTTATGCATAAACGATGTAAAACACTATTTTATTTTTATCGTAAAAACTACACAGAAAAAGTATATAAGTTATTTGCAAAAGTTGTAGAACTAGTCACACAGAATCCAACAAAATTTAGTTTGTATTTTTCCGATTTGTCTACGATTTTTAATCGATTTATGAAGTTCACTATTTTTAACTCAAAAACTTAACTTTTACGAACAGGTCCCTGGATATTAACGTTCAGGCCCCTTCAAGTTTTAATCGTTTTGCAATTGGGTCCACGATGGCCGGCGGCGACGGTGAGCCAAAATCCGGCGAAGTGGGCCCCCAAAGCTCGACTTTATCTACCCTATGACGTTCAGGGACTCACCACGAGTCGAATGGTGTACGGCTGGGGGTTGGAGACGGGCGGTGGAAGGCTACCGGCGGCGAGGCGGATCTGGTGGCGGCGGTGAGTGAGCTCCGGCGAGGTGGATGGCCGGGGGACTCGAACGAGTGGTCGGTGAGCTTCGCGTGGTTATGTGGAGCACATTGGTGGTGTTCGTGTGGTCTGTGGGAGCTCGGAGCTAGCTGCCCACGTCGGGGTGCTCGGCGGCGGCGCTAATGGCGGCGGTGTCGCGTGGGGAAGGCAGTGGGGTGCCGGGGAAGAGCTTGGCGTGGGTCGGTGAGATGTTCTAGGCCAGGACGAAGGTGCTGGTGTGGTTTTCTCAGGTTGGGACGGCTCGGAGCTCGCTGCCCACGACGAGGTGCTCCGCGGCGGCGTTAATGGCGCGGCGAGCTCGGGCGCGGCTTTGAGTAGAATGGGGAGCTCGAGGTCCGTTTTATAGGCTACTCATCATTTTGATTAGAATTGCATAGGAGCCTCTACATCTAAGTTTGTTTTCGTGGTTGTCTGAAATTACTGTAGCACCGGAAATTTCCGATAGAAATTTCCGATAACGCCGGAAATTTCCGATAGAAATTTCCGGTAAACTGATTCCACTGCAAGTTGTGCTAAATTTTTCAGCAATCGCCTATTCACCCCCCCTCTAGGCGACATCAAGGTCCTTTCATGGCGCCGTGGGGGAGAGGACTGGATGAGTCCCCCAGCTCTACCTCGTCCCGCTTAAGCGGTGGGACAAGAACCTTGCCGTATCTGCCCCCCGGCTTGCGCTCCCCTTTGATGACGAACCGTAGGGGTATCTCCAGCTCGTCCTCCGGTATTGCCTCAGCCTTTCCTTTGAGCAGACACAGCCCCAAGTCCGGCACCCTTGATGAGGATGCTGATCTTGGGCGGAGTTCGCCCATGGTAGGCCTCGGCGACGGTGAGCGCGGAGGCTTCTTGATCCCTCTCGTCGGGGCGAGGAGGTCGCTGACCATGGCACGCAGCGGGGAGTCACGGCGCTGCCACACATCGGAGAACTCCATATCCCCGGGCAGCCCTTTGATGGCCGGGGGCTGCCTATGGCGCCTCACCCTCGGGTGGCGTGAAAGTGCATCTAGGCACTTATGTGTTTTGGTGATAAGGAGTTCTCCCCCGTGGCTTCTCTTCCGTCATGTCGACGTCGGAGATCCGGAAGGCTTGCTCGTGAGCGAGATCACCGTTCCGGCTAGCATGGCTCGAGCCTTGGGCAGAGGACGCGCCCTTGGATGAAGAAGAGGCCATGGTGGCTGTGTTCTATGGGAAGGAGTTGACTTAGATGAGATGGGAAAAAGTCGACGGAAGGTCTCTGTTTTTATCGGGGTTTTCCACGATCGAAAAAACGGGATTCCCCGACGTTCCCTCGGATGTTTCGGGATTTTTTCAACTCCAGATGGATTTGGGCGAGCATATCCGTCCCTGGGACCAGGGGGCCAATTCGCCCGAACCAACTGGTTCGGCCGAACTGGGCCTGTTCGCCCGAACAGGTCCCAGGGTCCCAGGTGCGTGGCCCGTGCTTGTGGTTCGAGGATTTGGTCGTGGGATAATTTGGATCAAGGTGTTTTTCAAGGATTAGGAGGTATTTGGCCCAGGAGGATTTGGAGATGATGATATGGGCCGGATTTCTACGGGCAAGGTCTACAGCTCTACGAACTCGACAACATCTAAGTCATCAAGCGGAGGCGGCTCGGGCTCTAGGAAAATTTTCACTTAAATCTCTCGGCATGTGCTTAGTACGTTCAAAAACTTGACCACGAACACCGACACATTTCGACCTTAGCAAATTCTTACTAGACAGGCGGGGCACCAATAAACCTCCAAAAATAACTTTCCCCTCCCCGCCCATCATCCTTATGATTCCATCATAAGTAAGGCAAGAAACTCCTATAACTCGCGAGTGACAGGAAATCACTCGACTTCTACCGAGTCCTAGTTAAGCATGGCAACTACTACGACCCTTTACTAGTAAGCAATCTGGGATCCTATGAAAAATGCAACTAAGGTTCCAAAACAACTCCAATACCTAAATGCACAAACATAAGTAGACTAAAATTCACTTCAGGAAGAATCCTGGATTGTTTGGGGATCTTGCGGGTCACACCCGTTAAGATTAACGACCCTGAACTCTTCATGGATTTCCATATCTTTGACCTACCCAGCGACACCACACATCCCATCTTCATAGGTAGACCAATCCAGAAGATATTGGAAAAGGCACCAACAAATCAGCTAGTAGAGCTCAGGATCGGCAAAGAACTCGTCCCTGTCTCCTATTCTCAATCCTTGAACACCCCATTAGAGGCAGACCCCGATCCTGACCCATTAGAGGAAGTTAGGTCAGCTCACCTATTAGACCTAGAGCAGCCTATTCCAGAAGAAGATCTCCCGTTTTTCTCGGAAGAAGAGGAAACACATCCTCCGATTGAGCTTGACACAAACGAAACTCCAAAACCATCCCCAATCGAGCTCAAACCACTTCCACCTGGACTTAGGTATGCTTTCCTCTTTGGAGATAAGCAAACTCTAGTGATCATCAGTGATAAGCTCTCCGAACTAGAAACCCAACAACTCATCACTGTCCTGGAGAAGAATCGATCGGTCTTAGGATATTCTCTCCAAGACCTGAAAGGGATTAGCCCAAATCTCTGTACTCATCGCATCCCGATCGATTCTGAAGCTATGCCGTCTAGGGAATCTCAAAGATGGCTAAACAATGCCATGAGAGAGGTTGTGAAAAAGGAAGTTCTCAAACTCCTTCACGCTGGGATTATCTACCCAGTTCCCAATAGCGAGTGGGTTAGTCCCGTCCAAGTCGTTCCAAAGAAGGGAGGAATGACGGTAGTGCGCAATGACAAGAATGAGCTCATTCCTTAGCGCACTGTTACCGGGTGGCGTATGTGCATAGATTATCGTAAACTCAACAAAGCCACCAAGAAAGACCATTTCCCTCTTCCGTTCATAGACGAGATGCTTGAACGGCTAGCCAAACACTCCTTCTTCTGTTTCCTTGATGGTTACTCTGGATATCACCAAATCCCAATCCATCCTGAAGACCAGAGTAAAACCACGTTCACATGCCCTTATGGGACGTATGCCTATCGGCGTATGTCCTTTGGGTTGTGTAACGCACCTGCCTCTTTCCAACGTTGCATGATGTCCATCTTCTCTGACATGATTGAGGAGATTATGGAAGTGTTCATGGACGATTTCTCAGTTTATGGAAGGACCTTCACCGAGTGTCTGAAAAATCTGGACAAGGTCCTCCAGAGGTGTAGAGAGAAGCACCTCATTTTGAACTGGGAAAAGTGCCATTTTATGGTGCGAGAGGGTATTGTCTTAGGACATCGGGTGTCGGAACGTGGAATCGAGGTAGACAGGGCAAAAATAGAAGTGATTGAGCAACTTCCACCTCCCACAAACGTTAAGGGAATCCGAAGCTTCCTTGGTCATGCCGGATTCTATAGGCGCTTCATCAAAAACTTTTCCCAGATATCTCGGCCCTTGACCAATCTTTTAGCCAAAGATGCCCCCTTCATTTTCAATGAGGAGTGTTACGCCGCTTTTCACACCCTCAAGAAGGCACTCATTTCCGCTCCCATTATCCAGCCTCCCGACTGGAGCATCCCATTTGAAATCATGTGTGATGCGAGCGACTATGCCGTAGGAGCTGTGCTGGGCCAAACTAAGGACAGGAAGCACTATGCTATCTCATACGCTAGCAAAACGCTCACCGGCCCTCAGCTCAACTACGCGACCACGGAAAAGGAACTCTTAGCGGTCGTATTTGCTATAGACAAATTCCGGTCCTACCTAGTCGGGGCCAAGGTCATAGTCTATTCAGATCACGCTGCTCTGAAGTACCTTCTGACCAAGAAGGATGCAAAGCCGAGACTCATCCGCTGGGTTCTGCTACTCCAGGAGTTCGACATCGAGATAAGAGATAAGAAGGGAGTAGAGAACTCAGTGGCTGACCACCTGTCCCGAATGGAAGTACCATCTGATCTTCCGATCGACGATTACTTGCGGGATGACATGCTCCTTAAGGTCACCACTGGCGATCCGTGGTACGCTAACATAGTAAACTTCATGGTCACGGGGTATGTCCCTCCTGGAGAAAATAAGAAGAGATTAGCTTATGAGAGCCGACTCCATCTCTGGGACGACCCGTACCTCTTCCGGATATGTAGTGACGGACTCCTCAGAAGGTGCATCCCTGCACATGAGGCATATAAAATCCTAGAGAGGTGCCACGCAGCTCCGTACGGAGGACACTACGGTGCATTCCGGACCAATGCTAAAGTCTGGCAGAGCGGATTTTATTGGCCCAGCATGTACGAAGATGCAAGAGCATTCGTCATGCGATGCCCCCGCTGTCAGAAACACAGAAACATTAACACTAGAGGCGCGATGCCACTCACTAGCAATCTCCAAGTAGAAATTTTCGATGTTTGGGGAGTGGACTTCATGGGTCCCTTCCCAATTTTCGAGGGTTGCCAGTTCATCCTAGTGGCAGTAGACTATGTCTCTAAGTGGGTGGAAGCTCTACCTTGTGTAGCCGCCGATTCTAGGAACGCGAGACGAATGTTTCATGAGTACATCTTTCCGCGTTTCGCAGAAAGATTCAAAGGATATACTGTGAGGTCCTGGGCAAAGACAAAGAAATTGGGTATGACCCGAGCCTCGGGATCAACATAATCTCTAGCTCGTTGGTGCACGACCAACTCCCTGGTGTACCTTGGTCATTTTCTCAAAAACGACTAAAATTCACTTCAGGTAGAATCCTGGATTGTTTGGGGATCTTGCGGGTCACACCCGTTAAGATTAACGACCCTGAACTCTTCATGGATTTCCATATCTTCTGGATTGGTCTACCTATGAAGATGGGATGTGTGGTGTCGCTGGGTAGGTCAAAGATATGGAAATCTATGAAGAGTTCAGGGTCGTTAATCTTAACGGGTGTGACCCGCAAGATCCCCAAACAATCCAGGATTCTTCCTGAAGTGAATTTTAGTCGTTTTTGAGAAAATGACCAAGGTACACCAGGGAGTTGGTCGTGCACCAACGAGCTACTAGGTAGGACCGGAATTTGTCTATAGCAAATACGACCGCTAAGAGTTCCTTTTCCGTGGTCGCGTAGTTGAGCTGAGGGCCGGTGAGCGTTTTTCTAGCGTATGAGATAGCATAGTGCTTCCTGTCCTTAGTTTGGCCCAGCACAGCTCCTACGGCATAGTCGCTCGCATCACACATGATTTCAAATGGGATGCTCCAGTCGGGAGGCTGGATAATGGGAGCGGAAATGAGTGCCTTCTTGAGGGTGTGAAAAGCGGCGTAACACTCCTCATTGAAAATGAAGGGGGCATCTTTGGCTAAAAGATTGGTCAAGGGCCGAGATATCTGGGAAAAGTTTTTGATGAAGCGCCTATAGAATCCGGCATGACCAAGGAAGCTTCGGATTCCCTTAACGTTTGTGGGAGGTGGAAGTTGCTCAATCACTTCTATTTTTGCCCTGTCTACCTCGATTCCACGTTCCGACACCCGATGTCCTAAGACAATACCCTCTCGCACCATAAAATGGCACTTTTCCCAGTTCAAAATGAGGTGCTTCTCTTTACACCTCTGGAGGACCTTGTCCAGATTTTTCAGACACTCGGTGAAGGTCCTTCCATAAACTGAGAAATCGTCCATGAACACTTCCATAATCTCCTCAATCATGTCAGAGAAGATGGACATCATGCAACGTTGGAAAGAGGCAGGTGCGTTACACAACCCAAAGGACATACGCCGATAGGCATACGTCCCATAAGGGCATGTGAACGTGGTTTTACTCTGGTCTTCAGGATGGATTGGGATTTGGTGATATCCAGAGTAACCATCAAGGAAACAGAAGGAGTGTTTGGCTAGCCGTTCAAGCATCTCGTCTATGAACGGAAGAGGGAAATGGTCTTTCTTGGTGGCTTTGTTGAGTTTACGATAATCTATGCACATACGCCACCCGGTAACAGTGCGTTGAGGAATGAGCTCATTCTTGTCATTGCGCACTACCGTCATTCCTCCCTTCTTTGGAACGACTTGGACGGGACTAACCCACTCGCTATTGGGAACTGGGTAGATGATCCCAGCATGAAGGAGCTTGAGAACTTCCTTTTTCACGACCTCTCTCATGGCATTGTTCAGCCGTCTTTGAGGTTCCCGAGACGGCATTGCTTGAGAATCGATCGGGATGCGATGAGTACAGAGATTTGGGCTAATCCCTTTCAGGTCTTGGAGAGAATATCCTAAGACCGATCGATTCTTCTCCAGGACAGTGATGAGTTGTTGGGTTTCTAGTTCGGAGAGCTTATCACTGATGATCACTGGAGTTTGCTTATCTCCAAAGAGGAAAGCATACCTAAGTCCAGGTGGAAGTGGTTTGAGCTCGATTGGGGATGGTTTTGGAGTTTCGTTTGTGTCAAGCTCAATCGGAGGATGTGTTTCCTCTTCTTCCGAGAAAAACGGGAGATCTTCTTCTGGAATAGGCTGCTTTAGGTTCCTTATATAGCCGGGAGCTGTGGTAAGCTCGTTCCCTCATTTCATCTAATTCGGCCAATTGGATCTTCCGCTTTAGGCCGGCAGCTGGAAGGTTCATACCCCACTTCCTAATGGCCAAGTGAGCTTTGAAGTCCATCTCTACTGGTAAGTGGCAGGTCTTGCCATATACTAGCTGATATGGGGTCATGCCTATGGGCGTCTTATAGGCCGTACGATAAGCCCAGAGTGCATCCGGGAGTTTATCCTTCCAATGCCTACCCATCTCGTTTACGGTTTTCTGCAGGATATTTTTGATTTGTTTGTTTGATGTTTCTGCTTGGCCGCTCGTCTGAGGGTGATAGGGCGTAGCAACATTATGCTGCACCCCCAGACTTGAAAGATACTTACGGAAGGCTGAATCAATGAAATGGGATCCGCCATCACTAATGACTATCCTAGGAACGCCGAAACGCGGAAAGATGTACTCATGAAACATTCGTCTCGCGTTCCAAGAATCGGCGGCTACACAAGGTAGAGCTTCCACCCACTTAGAGACATAGTCTACTGCCACTAGGATGAACTGGCAACCCTCGGAAATTGGGAAGGGACCCATGAAGTCCACTCCCCAAACATCGAAAATTTCTACTTGGAGATTGCTAGTGAGTGGCATCGCGCCTCTAGTGTTAATGTTTCTGTGTTTCTGACGAAAATTTCTACTTGGAGGTTGCTAGTGAGCGGCATCGCGTCTCTAGTGTTAATGTTTCCATGTTTCTGGCAGCGGGGGCACCGCATGACGAATGCTCTTGCATCTTCGTACATGCTGGCCAATAAAACCCCTTTGCCAGACTTTGGCATTGGTCCGGTGTCACACCCAAAATTTTCGGATTTTGGGTTGTGAATTTTCAACGTAATCAATAAAATATTTTCTCTATTTGTAAAATTTTTCCAAAGCTTTTTAAAAATTTACAGGGAATTAGTATAGGAAAATCATTTTTCTAATTAATTAAAATTAATGAGTATGTTGCATTCATGCTGGCTGCATTGGTTTTTGTATTGCTCCGCGATTCAAATAAGAATTTAAATCTGGTTTAAATTCAAGTTTGAATCGTGTTGTTTTGAGCCTAGAAAAGTTGTTCTAGTCTTGGTCCGCTTTTGCCCCTAAACTGTTCTTCTCGGATAAGACTGCCCCTTCTTCTTTTCTCCCACCTCGGCCCAACCCGCCGCCACGCCTCGGCCCGCTCAGCGCCAGCCGCTCCGCCCCACCTCCGCTTGGGCCCGTCGCGAGCCGGCCCAGCTTCGCTTTCCATCCGCGCTCCAGGCCCAGCCTGCAAGCTTTCGGCCCGATGTGGCCAGTGTTCCGGCCCCCCAGCCCCCTGCACAGCCAGACGTGCAGCGCGCCCCGGCGTTTGTGCCGCTCGCGTTCGGCCGCCGCAGCCCCTCCGGCGCCTACTTTAAGCCGCCATTCCACCGCTTCTCAACACCACCGCAGCACCGCCTGACCACGCCGCCTCGCTCCTTCCGTGTTCGCGTCGCGTCAAGCCGCCGCCGGAGTCCAAAGCGCCGCCCACCATTGATGCCGGTTCGCCGCCGTCGGCATCCTCGGGCGATGTCGTGCCACGACGAGATCCCCACGTCGAGGCGAAGGTCCACCGCCGCTTCTCGTCGCTCTTCGGTTGCGGAGCCCCCCTGTCCGCATGAAGGGATTAAATCTTGTGTCTCCTTGTGTTCTTGTGTTCATATTATTGTTCTTGTTGATATTGAGCAATTCGACCCGATCTATCTTCTTGTGAGCTTATGGTTGCAGGTGGTTGGTTAGAAAGCTTCTACGTATCCCAAGTAACCTCTTGCAACTCATTATTTTGATTAGAATTGCATAGGAGCCTCTACATCTAAGATTCATTTTCGTGGTTGTCTGAAATTACTGTAGCACCGGAAATTTCCGATAGAAATTTACGATAACGCCGGAAATTTCTGATAGAAATTTCCGGTAAACTGATTCCGCTGCAAGTTGTGCTAAATTTTTCAGCAATCGCCTATTCACCCCCCCTCTAGGCGACATCAAGGTCCTTTCAATTGGTATCAGAGCTTGGCCTCACATCCAAGCTTAACCGCCGTGAGGAAAGATGTCGACAACTTGTGAGGTTCCAGGGCGGGCCACAATCGCCGTTGGTGTGCTCCGGGATGAGTTGGCGGGCGTCCACGTGTCACTTGATGTCACCGTTGAGTTGTCGCTGACGTGGACGGCTCCCGCCGGCCTGTACGGCTAAGGGAGATTATGCTGCACCCCCAGACTTGAAAGATACTTACGGAATGCTGTATCAATGAACTGATATCCGCCGTCACTAATGACTTATCCTAGGAACGCCGAAACGTGAAAGATGTACTCATGAAACATTCGTCTCGCGTTCCTAGAATCGGCGGCCTGCACAGGGCAGGGCTTCCACCCACTTAGAGACATAGTCGACTGCCACTAGGATGAACTGACAACCCTCAGAAATTGGGAAGGGACCCATGAAGTCCACTCCCCAAACATCGAAAATTTCTACTTGGAGGTTGCTAGTGAGTGGCATCGCGTCTCTAGTGTTAATGTTTCCGTGTTTCTGGCAGCGGGGGCACCGCATGACGAATGCTCTTGCATCTTCGTACATGCTGGGCCAATAAAACCCACTTTGCCAGACTTTGGCATTGGTCCGGTGTCACACCCCAAAATTTTCGGATTTTGGGTTGTGAATTTTCAACGTAATCAATAAAATATTTTTCTCTATTTTGTAAAATTTTTCCAAGCTTTTTAAAAATTTACAGGGAATTTAGTATAGGAAAATCATTTTTCTAAATTAAATTAAAATTAATGAGTATGTTGCATTCATGCTGGCTGCATTGGTTTTTGTATTGCTCGCGATTCAAATAAGAATTTAAATCTGGTTTAAATTCAAGTTTGAATCGTGTTGTTTTGAGCCCTAGAAAAGTTGTTCTAGTCTTGGTCCGCTTTTGCCCCTAAACTGTTCTTCTCGGATAAGACTGCCCCTTCTTCTTTTCTCCCACCTCGGCCCAACCCGCCGCCACGCCTCGGCCCGCTCAGCGCCAGCCCGCTCCGCCCCCACCTCCGCTCTTGGGCCCCGTCAGCCGAGCCGGCCCAGCTTCGCTTTCCATCCCGCGCTCCCAGGCCCAGCCTGCCAAGCTTTCGGCCCGATGTGGCCCAGTGTTCCCGCCCCCAGCCCCCTGCACAGCCAGACGTGCAGCGCCGCCCCTCGGCGTTTGTGCCGCCTCGCCGTTCGACCGCCGCCAGCACCCCCTCGGCGCCTACTTTAAGCCGCCATTCCACCGCTTCTCAACACCACCGCAGCACCGCCTGACCACCGCCGCCCTCGCTCCTTCCCGTGTTCGCGTCGCGTCAAGCCGCCGCCGGAGTCCAAAGGCGCCGCCGCCCACCATTGATGCCGGTTCGCCGCCGTCGGGCATCCTCGGGCGATGTCGTGGCCACGACGAGATTCCCCACGTCGAGGCGAAGGTCCACCGCCGCTTCTCGTCGCTCTTCGGTTGCCGGAGCCCCCCTGTCCGCATGAAGGTGCCACCGCCGGGCATTGGCAGCAGAGGTCAGCCGCCATAGTCGCTGCCGGCGAAGGAGGCTGTTCCCGCGAGCATCCTGATGACGAGCTGCATCTCCTTCGCCGTTTCACGCCGCCGTTCGGCCACCGGAGGACCCTCCCCGCGAGAACGCCTCGCCGCCAGCCAAGGTCTCCGCCGAGGGCCAAAATCCCACCAAAACCGTCCGAATCCACCGCAGGTGAGCATCTCCAAGTGATACCCTCTCTCACCCCTCTCGATTGCGCTACCGAACCGCCGCTCGCGCTCACCGCCGCGCCAACGCCGCCATCGGCAGAGCCGCCGACAAGTAAACCCCCCCCCCCTGATCTAATCTGGATCGTCGGATCTAGATCTGATGGCCCACATGCACCCTGCCCCTGAGTCAACCTTTCCCACACCGGTCAGCCCTGCCACTTTTTCAAAAGAAACCCATACTCTTCACAAATTAACCCGCAGTCCTTCCAGTTCAAAAGAATTTGCATCCGTGCCCCTGGTTTGCAAAAACAACCCCAATCTTTCCTGTTTTCACACCCCGAAGCCCAGCCCCTTCTCTTTTCTAGTTTAGCCCCTGAGTTTTTATTCAAAATTATGTTTTAGCCCCTGAGTTTTTGCAAATAAGCCCCTGAAAACTTTTAAACCTTGCCAGCAAGTCCCTAAACCTTAGAAAAGCCCCAACTTTCTCGTTTTAGCTCCGATTTAGGTGATTCTTGCGCTCACGTGTTCGTAGCAAAGCGTAGAATAGTTTCGTAGCCTTCTTTTGTTCTGTTTCTACTATTTGGTATATTGTTCTTAGTGTATATTGTTTGTTTGCTTGTTTAGCTTGCTATGCTCGATGATTGATTGCTGCGAGTAGAGGGACGCCATCAAGAGCATCCGAGGAGAAGAATTGAAGATCAAAACCCGAAGATTATGCTTGTTTAGCATGTTGTGCTCGATGATTGATTGCTGCGAGTAGAGGAAGGGCGTTCGAGGGATTCAAGATCAAGAATTGAAGAGTCTGAGCAAGCTGTATACTGGATTTGAGGCAAGTTATAGCACGGACAATCCTTGCTACCTATCCACCTTTGTACTACATTTATTTACATTCATGCATTTAAATTGATGTACCCTAAGGATATTCCTAGTTTTGTTATTCCTGTTACCTTGACTACCTTGGGTTATTGCATTATGGGTAGACTTTTGCTAGGCGCAGCTACTGTCACCTTTACTATTACTGTTAATCTTGATATAATGGTTCACTGCAACTATAAATGTTAAAATATGCCTTTTAGCAACATGGTTAATGGAACTAGGGCGTCAGCTGCGTGCCATGCCCTAGTGTCTCTCCGTAAGGACCGTTTCTTAAAGCGGAAACCCAGGAGCCTGTTGCCACCGCCAGAACTATAATGGCTCTGGTCTTGGACAAGTAGCTTGTACGTCTCTAGCTTGATAGTGGTTACCGACGGGCCGACGGCATTGTGGGAGGCAAGGCGCGGGGTGATTCCCGATTCCACCGAGGACGGTAGCCCCGTCGGCTAGGTCTTGTTAGGCCCAGTGCCGTGTTGGGAGCTTCCGTTAGTGCGGTTCTCCACACGTATTGCGCTATTTACTTTGTTGTTCGATGCCATTGACCCCCCTATGGTGAGACTCCATAGGCGTACGTCATTCTCGGTGCCTGGGCCATGCTGCCTGTGCTGTACCATAAGCGGCCACTGTCTTGTTAGGGTGTCTTGTGAAAAGCCTCGTATCGTCCCTATGCGATCACACCTCGGAAGTGTGGTTTGAGAGGTTTGGCCACCTCGGCATGGTTGGGTTTAAAGTTCTTTGAACTTTTACGCGACTGGTGGGTAAAGGGTGAAACCTCTGCAGAGTGTACAATCTATCATGATAGCCTTGCTCAAGGTCATGAGCGGCCTGGCGTTCCTTTTCGAATAGAACTTGATGGTTACTATTATTGATGTTTAATGTTCTCGAGTCCATGTAATGATTACCAATAAGAATAAAGCCTACAAGATGTTGGATGCCACCCACTACAAATCCTAAATGCTAATGCAGTTAAGCCGTGTCAAGCCTTTTTGAGCCTTCATACCCCGTGCTATACTTGCTAAGTAAGACATTTACTTACACTTGCTATTATTCAACAATCCGGGATGGGTACAGATGAAGTGAAAGAGGATCTCCGTACTTCTGAGCTGTGGTCAACCAGTTGGTGTCCCTGTGGACTGCGGCCTCGCCTTCGAGTTGAAGATTAGACTTCCGCTGTGTACGTGCTAACTCTGATTTAAACTATTTTTATTCGAGCATATTTACTCTGATTATCATATTTGTTAGCTGTATGTGTTCTGTGGACATCCTGGGCACTCATATAGCAGCACTTCGGGTTTATATAAAATCCGGGTGTGACATCCGGAATGCACCATAGTGCCCTCCGTACGGGGCTGCATGGCACCTCTCCAGGATTTTGTATGCCTCATGTGCAGGGATGCACCTTCTGAGGAGTCCATCACTACATATCCGGAAAAGGTACGGGTCATCATAGAGATGGAGTCGGCTCTCATAAGTTAGCCTTTTTATATGCCTCATGTGCAGGGATGCACCTTCTGAGGAGTCCGTCACTACATATCCGGAAGAGGTACGGGTCGTCCCAGAGATGGAGTCGGCTCTCATAAGCTAATCTCTTCTTATTTTCTCCAGGAGGGACATACCCCGTGACCATGAAGTTTACTATGTTAGCGTACCACGGATCGCCAGTGGTGACCTTAAGGAGTGTGTCATCCCGCAAGTAATCGTCGATCGGAAGATCAGATGGTACTTCGATTCGGGACAGGTGGTCAGCCACTGAGTTCTCTACTCCCTTCTTATCTCTTATCTCGATGTCAAATTCTTGGAGTAGCAGAACCCAGCGGATGAGCCTCGGTTTCGCATCCTTTTTGGTCAGAAGGTACTTAAGAGCAGCGTGATCTGAGACTATGACCTTGGCCCCAACAAGGTAGGACCGGAATTTGTCTATAGCAAATACGACCGCTAAAAGCTCTTTTTCCATTTCCGTGGTCGCGTAGTTGTGCTGAGTGCCGGTGAGCGTTTTGCTAGCGTATGAGATAGCATAGTGCTTCCTGTCCTTAGTTTGGCCCAGCACAGCTCCTACGGCATAGTCGCTCGCATCACACATGATTTCAAATGGGATGCTCCAGTCGGGAGGCTGGATGATGGGAGTGGAAATGAGTGCCTTTTTGAGGGTGTGAAAAGCGGCATAACACTCCTCATCGAAAACGAAGGGTGCATTTTGGCTAAAAGGTTGGTCAAGGTTCCTCTATTCGCAGCAATCATCGGCACAAACATACAAGCAAACAAACAAGAATAACTAAGAACAATACACCAAAAAGTAGAAACAGGACAAAAGGAGGCTACGAAACTATTCTGCGCTTCGCTACGAACACATGAGCGCAAGAATCACCTAAATCGGAGCTAAAACGGAGAAGATATGGCTCTTCTAAGGTTGGAGGACTTGCTGGCGAAGTTTAAAAGTTTCCAGGGGCTTATTTGCAAAGTTTCAGGGGCTAAAACATAAATACGCATTAAAACCCGAGGGCTAACGCGCAAAATGTTCAGGGCTGGACTTCGGACTGCAAAAATAAGAAAAGTCAGGGGCTTTTTTGAAAACCAGGGACCTAAGTGTGATTATTTTTGAGCTGTAGTGGACTGCGGGTTGATTTTGAAAAACACCAGGGGGGGTTTTAGCAAAAACGCCGGGCATGACCAAGGAAGCTTCGGATCCCCTTAACGTTTGTGGGAGGTGGAAGTTGCTCAATTACTTCGATTTTTGCTATGTCTACCTCGATTCCGCGTTCTGACACCCGATGTCCTAAGACAATTCCCTCTCCTACCATAAAATGGCACTTTTCCCAGTTTCAAACGAGGTGCTTCTCTCCACACCTCTGGAGGACCTTGTCCAGATTTTTCAGACACTTGGTGAAGGTCCTTCCATAAACTGAGAAATCGTCCATGAACACTTTCATAATCTCCTCAATCATGTCGGAGAAGATGGACATCATGCAACGTTGGAAAGAGGCAGGTGCGTTACACAGCTCGAAGGACATACGCCGATAGACGTGAGGCGGGCTGGCGCAAAGCGGGGGCGGGCTAGCGCACTGGGCCGCGGGGATGGCCGAAAGAGGGGGGGCGCGAGTTGGGCTGGGCGAGCGGTGCTGGGCTGACGGAGGGGAGAGCGGGGCTGGGTTTGCTGGGCTGGGCCGGGAGAGAAGGAAGTAAGAGAGAAGGGAGGGAAAGCAGGCCGGGGAAATGAGTTCAGGGAGCAAAGTTAGACTCGGGCTCAAACAACTATTCTAGAGCTCAAACAAGGGTGATTCAAACTCTAATTTAAATCAGATTTAAATTCTTATTTGAACCACACACAAACAAAACTCGATGCTGTCAGCATGAATGCATCAAACAATATTAAATTTTTAATTTAATTTTAGAAAATAGCATTTTTCCGTGAGGTTCCCGAGACGGCATAGCTTCAGAATCGATCGGGATGCGATGGGTACAGAGATTTGGGCTAATCCCTTTCAGGTCTTGGAGAGAATAACCTAAGACCGATCGATTCTTCTACAGAACAGTGATGAGTTGTTGGGTTTCTAATTCCGGGCTACCGTCCTCGGTGGAATCGGGAATCACCCCGCGCCTTGCCTCCCACAACGCCGTCGGCCCGTCGGTAACCATTATCAAGCTAGAGACATGGGGAAGGTTTTGGAGTTTCGTTTGTATCGAGCTCAATCGGAGGGTGTGTTTCCTCTTCTTCCGAAAAGAACGGGAGATCTTCTTCTGGACTAGGTTGCTCTAGGTCTAGCAAATGAGCTGATCTAACTTCCTCTAGAGGGTTAGGATCGGGGTCTGGCTCTAAAGGGGTATTCAATGACTGAGAATAAGAGACAGGGATAAGTTCGTTGACGAGACTGAGTTCTACTAGCTGCTTTGTTGGTGCTTTTTCCAGTATGGGATGTGATGATGGTAGTGGCTCCAAATAATCGCCCTTTGGAGCCGAGTGTTGGCGTAAGGTGATGGTGGAATCCATGTGATGGATGATGGTGGGATACACGGACAACTTGGGTTCGGAATCAGAACAGCTACCATTCCCCGGCAACGGCGCCAGAAAGTTTGTTGGCACTCCTTACGGCCTACAGATAAATCCGCAAGCGGACGGATACCAATGTAGCTTTCACCAGGAGTATTCCAAGTATCGATTTCCACGGAGAACGAGAAGTGGTCTGAATCTAAACTAAGCTGTTACCTCTCCTCTCTCCCTATTCTACAAGTGGCGGAACTTTGCGACGCTCACTGTGAACATCCAAGTCATTAAGGGTTCAGGATTCTTCCTGAAGTGAATTGTAGTCGTTTTTGAGAAAACGACCACGGTACACCAGGGAATTGGTTGTGCACCAACGAGCTAGAAATCGTTACTTGCTTCGGGTCTATAGAGCCCCTGGCACGCAGAAAGGGATGAGAAGGGGTGCCAGCTACCCTAAACCTTGGGTCCTAAGACACCGGAACTAACGTGATGGACTACAGAGACCGGAAGGGCTGTCACCACCTTACGGCTTCGACCTCCATTGCGACGGGCGGATTCTGAGCTAGTCTCAAGTACAGGCACCACGCCTAAACTAGTCGACTAATACTTATCTACTGCAAACAGATAAGCAAACAAGCTAAGCAGCTAGCATACAATTATACTATACCACTAAGCATTGAACGAAGAATGATGCAAGTAAAGTAAGTAAGAACTGAATGCTCAATTAATCAGAGAGAGATACATGGAGTACCAGACATGCCCCGGATGTTACTCGAAGTGAAGTCGCATCCGTAGAGGTACAGCTAGAAGAGGGGCCGACACTCCGGCTCCTCTCCCGGCATAAAATTCATTTCGAGCGATTCTCCCTTTAATTGCTTAAAGTTAATGATTTCTGCTCGGAGACTGGCTACCTTGGAGACTGGGAAAAAGTTTAGGCAGAATTTTTCCTTGAGAACTTCCCAGCTCCCGTCCATATTACTGACGGCCAGAGAGTACCATTTCTTCGCTCCTCCCATCAATGAGAACGGAAATTGCTTCCATTGGAGTGTCTCTTGTGTCATGCCCGCTGTCACACCCGGATTTTTATATAAATCCCAAGTGCTGCTATATGTGTGCCCAGGATGTCCACAGAACACATACAGCTAACAAATATGATAATCAGAGTAAATATGCTCGAATAAAAATAGTTTAAATCAGAGTTAGCACGTACACAGCGGAAGCCTAATCTTCAACTCCATGGTGAGGCCGTAGTCCACAGGGACACCGACTGGTTGACCACAGCTCAGTAGTACTCCATCTGTTACCCATCCCAGAATGTCGAGTAATAGCAAGTGTAAGTAAATGTCTTACTTAGCAAGTATAGCACGGGTTATGAAGGCTCAAAATGGCTTGACACGGCTTAACTGCATTAGCACTTTTAGTTGGTACATTTTAACATTAACCCTACCATTAAATGAATCCCGGTTGTAACCCAATTAAATAGTGTAAGTGACATTAACAACAATAATAATAACATCAAGTCTAATCAAAAAGGATCCAGGCCGCTCGTGACCCTGAGCAAGGCTATCATGATAGATTTACACTCTGCAGAGGTTTCGCCCTTTACCTACCGGTCGCGTAAAAGTTCAAAGAACTTTAAACCCAGTCATGCCGAGGTGGATCAGACCTCTCAAACCACACTTCCGAGGTGTGATCGCATAGGGACGCTACGAGGCTTTTCACAAGACACCCTAACAAGACAGTGGCCGTTGCAGTAATACAAGGTGGTGAGACCTTAGGCACCGAGATTGACTGACACTCAGGGCGCTCCCGTAAGAGGGTCAATGGCGTCCAGAGCGAGGGCACGCAGGCCAGCAAGTAAATAAAAGAGCAACGTGTGGGGCTACCACACGGGACTTGGTCTAACGAGACCTAGCCGACGGGGCTACCGTCCTCGGTGGAATCGGGAATCACCCCGTGCCTTGCCTCCCACAACATCGTCGGCCCGTCGGTAACCACTGTCAAGCTAGAGACGTACAAGCTACCTGTCCAATACCAGAGCCATTATAGTCCTGGTGGCGACGACTGGCTCCTGGGTTGCCGCTTTAAGAAACGGTCCTTACGGAGAGACACTAGGGCCTGGCACGCAGCTGACGACCTAGTTCCCTTAACCATGTTGCTAAAAAGCATAATTTAACATTAAAGGTTGAAGTGAACCATTATGTCAAGATTAACATTAATAATAAAGGTGACAGTAGCTGCGCATAGCAAATATTCTACCCATGTTAAACCCAAGTAAATCAAGGCACAGGATAAATAAAACTAGGCACAACCTTAATGGGAAACAATTTAGACGCATGCATGTATGAAATAAATGATTAAAGGGTGAATAGGTAGCAAGGATTGTCCGTGCTATAACTTGCCTCAAATCCAGTATATTTACTCATAGTCTTCAGCTCGTGACCTTGAAATCTCTAGAACGGCCTTCCTCTACTCGCAACAATCATCGAGCACAACATGCAAATTAAATATTTAACTATGCATAATCTGTACCTAAACATTATAAATAAAATGTGATTAGGTTCCACCTCGGTTATACAAATTCCAAATATAACTTGAATTAATAAGGTATTCATCTGAAATATCCTTTACATTATTTATTTAATAAAATAAATGAAGCATATAGTCGTGTCACTTAATAATTCAAATCTTTCGATAGTTGTATCTTTTCAACCGTTGCTCCGTTTTCAGCGATTCTTGCGTCCCGTGACCATAAAACCAAGCCCTATCGTTTAGAGCGCTCTTTTAAAGCTTTTTCCTTCGATTGGTGTACTGTTCTTAGTTGTATTGTTTCCTTGCTTGTTTACTTGCGTGTTGCGCTCGATGATTGTTGCGAGTAGAGGAAGGCCGTTCTAGAGATTTCAAGGTCACGAGCTGAAGACTATGAGTAAATATACTGGATTTGAGGCAAGT
>OAMR01000615.1:472722-557661 GCA_900205405.1 Echinochloa crus-galli | reverse complement strand
GATTTGGGGGGTGGACTAGCGTCGGGAACGCGTGCATTTCTACCAAAGCGCCATCGATAAATACCGCAGCATCCGAGTCAAACATTGACCGCCAGGCGAAAGGAGCGCGTCGCTCTGTGTACTCCACGGCAGCAACGTCGAGGCCATGGGCATCGGGAATGCTGGTCGGAGCCTCATCTGCACGCAGCCAGGGCGAGCGGTGGCGACGTCGTCAGGTAGCGTGGTCGCCTGGACCTCGACCACGACTGGTGAGCTGCGCTAGCTGACATTGACGGCGAGGAGGCGGGCCGGCCACGTCCGGAAAGGAGCGCGGCCGAACTTGCGAGAAGCAAAAGTACGCGATTATTATGGTGCTGTAATTTAATATAATTTTTATGAGCATCTTAACTTCGTCAAATGAAAAAACTCAAAACTAGAAAGTTGTAGATCTCGTCGAGGGCTACAATTTTCATATAAAAATTATCTTCATCCGATGTCGTATCGAAGAGTTATGATTTTTCAAAGATTCAGCCAAAATAAATTAGAAAAGGAAAAAACAAAACCGGTTACTGTAGCAAATCCGGGTTTCACAGTGCCATGCAAAACCGGGATGGACCTGCGGTAAACGGGTTCGCAAGTTGGAGGGCCTGGATGTCTGGTTTTTAAGTTCGTGGACCTATTTGACACAGCGCTGCAAGTTCATGTACCCACGGTGCATTTTACTCTTTGAGAAATTAGGCGATTTTGAAGAATGGTACAACAGAGATAAATTTTTTTCCTTTACAGCTTGCCAGAGATAAAATTTATTTCACAACCGCCTGGCGAAAGTACTCCAATTGAAGATTGAATTTTCTGATTTCTCGTTCATTTCTGTATATAACAATAATTACGAATTAATGCGACACCTAAACACAAAAGCTGGAATAGCTCAGCTGGTTAGAGCGTATGGCTGTTAACCATAAGGTCGGAGGTTCAAGCCCTCCTTCTATCGTAATTTTTTAGCCATTTTGCAGTTACTTTTATTTAGTTTTTTTTGGCATTCCTACAAATTAAATTCTCAAGAGAATTTTGAGTAAATCTTAAGAGAAGTTTCGTTGGAACTAGAGAACAATAATTTGGGCCGTTGGGCTTTCCTTGCTTGGCAAATTCACCATAAAAGAGCCTTAAGAATTCACCAAGTTGGGCTGGGCTACTTACCCAGGACAAGGGTCCCTCTTACCACGGATCAACAACGCTAATTGTATTTTTTTGTATTATTTTTCTTTTTTGCATTCATTCTTCTGAAAAAAAAACTGCTATAAGGTAAAATCCGTACAAACTAGCAACTTCTTAACAGATTTTTATGGGAAATCTTAGGAAATTTTGATAAATAGGTAAAGTTTCGTTGGACCTAGAGAATAGTAATTTGGGCCGTTGGGCATTTCCTCCTTGGCAAATTGAACTCCTTGCCCACACGGCCACACCAGTACACCACACAGAAGAATGCACCAAGTTGTGCTACTTATCCAGGCCCAGTGTTCCGCTTACCAACAGTTCTAACAAAAATCATTAAAAAAACAGTTCTGAAAAAATCACCAACAACAACGCACCTTGATCCGCAAAGCATACCGATGTTTCAGTCAATAAGGCCAACAAACAGCAAGTACTTACTATGAGAGTTTTGAGAAATAATTAGATTTCTACACAGCTAACGGTAATGTTCAAATGAATTTATAAATGACGCTACTACAAAAGAATTTTGATTCATTACATTAACTCCAATAACAATCATGGTTCTGAGAACGAAAACATTCAGAAACGTACGGGGTCCTTGCCCTGACAAACATGGTTGGTATAAACTACTACTAGTATAACGAGATCACTGTTTCAAACAAATGGGTTAGGAATCGTAAATTTCATATAATCTAAGGAACTAAATATATTTTTTTTGTGCAATCCAGTGCTTGTAGATGCATGTTATTCTGAATCTTCTTCATTTCGGATCATGGTTCCTCGGCGCGCTGTTCTGCTCGCGCTGCTCCAGCTGATAGAATGGGATCTGCTCGCCCTGCTGCTTGTTCAGCTCCATCATCTGGTTCTGGCAACGGCGCTGCATTTGCTGGGATGTGTTGTTGGATGAGTTTGTGTCGCCGAGTTTCAGGCGCTGGACTTCAGTCGACAGCGCCTCGTTCAAAGCTGTTAAGTTAAAACCAGAAATGGTGGTCAGAACAATTTGGCTAGATTTCTTCAAAAGAAAAGGCAGCTTTACTAATATATGATGCACATGTGTGGTACTATGCTACACTATTGATACGAGCTTAGTTGACGCTCCAGCAACTGTGGAGTTCTCTATTCACAAAGCCTGGTTTAAGAAAAGCATAAAACAAGCATTGCTGTTGACAGTCTTAAAGATAATTGCAGCACTTGCATTATCTAAAGACGGCCGGCCTCTTGTGACAGGGGTAGTGGCCACCAGCACCGTGACACGAACTAGGCAACGCGGTGTCCGTTTGCATTAACAAACACTTGGTTATTTTGATGGATACGAGAATCCAAAACAGGGCGACGTCGCCAATGCCTGACGAAGTCGCCGCGCAACTTGATTATTCAGGTACATTCTGATTGTTCCGTACGACATGCTAGCAACTAACAGCATCAGAGAACAATGGCGGTTGGTGGACTAAAAAAATTAGCCAAATTTGTGAGGAGAATGGAGAACCGGTAAGCGTATCGGCACAACATGATAACGACTAAGTGCCGATGCGTAGGCGCCTAATGCAGGCATACAAGGACCACGAAAACTACGACGATGCGGCGATCACGTCCTGCACTACGAACGAATGAACATACTATTGGGGATTCAGAACGTGCAACTGAACTGGAAATGTTAACGGGGTGGTTATTCTGAATTCCGTGCGACAGTTATAATCCAAGAAAGCGGAATCGTTTCTCACCGTCGCGCAGCTGTGCCTGCTGCTCCATGGCCTGCAGCCGGAACTTGAGCTCGTTGTTCTGCGTGGCGAGCCCCGCCGAGTCGCGCTGCAACGAATGAAGGGGACAGAGTTGAGACGACAAAGCTCATGGATTTTTAATGGAGCCAAGAACACTGTCTGGAAATGCAGTGGATGCTCATACCTGCAGCAGAGTGAGCTGCGCGGACAGAGTCGTGGCCTCCGTCTGAAGGATCTGCACCTTCTGCTCCAGCTCCGCGATGTACCGCATCCGCCTCTCCTTGGACCGCGCCGCCGACTGCCTGTTGGCCAGCACCCTGCGTGTCACACGAACGATTTTGATGAGTAACATTGTGGTCAGCTTATTCGCATTTTTGCTGGTAGAGTATATGGAAGGATCCGGCACCGGCAGGCTATAATGGCCGAGGATCCGGGCTTTTATGGTAGGGAATAATTTGCTAGGAACGGAGCCTACCTCTTGACGCGCTTGGGGTCGGCGAGGGCCATCTCGGCGAGCTTCTCGTCGGCCATAATCCGCTTCATCTCGGCGGGGGTGAACTCGCCGCCGCCGAACTCGAGGCTGAACTTGCCGGGCTCCCCGTTGGCGGCGAAGCTCAGCTTCCCCATGAGGCTGTCCATGGACAGGCTTCTCGCGTGCCTCGCCGGCGGCGGCGGCGCGGGCTCTCCGGCGGCATTCCTCTTCTTCTTCCCGGCGTCGCCCCAGAGGAGGAACTGGCTGTCGGCGCGCGCCGCGGAGCTGTCGTCCATGCACATGTCGGCGTGGTGCAGGGGGTGGGAGCCGGGCGCGGCCGGCGGCGGCGTCGGCGGCAAACCCGGCCGCTGCTTCTGCTGCGGCGGCGGAGGCATCGACGCCTGCTGGACGTGGTGGTGGTGCATCAGCCCGTGCCCGTTCGCGGTGTTCATGTCTCGGCGGCCGCGCCGACCGTGTCGCTGGCGCGCGCGCGGGCGGATCGAGCTCGCTCGTGTGGATGCGGTGGCGTGGCGGTGGCGTCTGTGCCGATCGGGGCTGTGTCGCGCGGTGTTCCTACGCGGTTTGAAGGGTGGTATTTAATTGCTGGTTGCCGAACGCTGGGGAGAGAGAGAAGAGAGAGGGAGGGAGAGCCTTTTGGCAGCGAGGCGTGGGGTTGAGGCCCATGTCTTTCCGGGAATCCGCTGCGCGCCGGCAGCCGCAGCATCAACTTCGGTCTGCTCGCCCGGGGAGGAGACGTGCGGCTTGACAGGATCGCACGGCCATCTGGAATGTTCATTGCGTCTAAGGCCTTGGGGTGTTTACTTCCTGAAAAAAAGTAAAAAGTGAAGTGAAAAAGTCACATCGAACACTGTAGCACTTTTCGTTTGTTTGTGGTAAACATTGTCCTATCATGACCTAACTAGACTTAAAAGATTCGTCTCGTCGTGTACATCAAAACTATGTAACTAGTTTTTTTTATTTACCCATGTTTAGTACTCCATGCATGAGGAGAGAGATTTGATGTGGTGAAGTTTGGAGAGAGAATTTTTAAAAGTTTGATGACATGACCGGAAACTAAACAGGGCAATTTGGGAGTATGATGTCACTTCGTAATCATTGCGTCACTGTAACATTTCGCTTGTATGTGTGAAAAATTGTCCAAAAATTAATTAATTAGGCTCATTCTGGTTCATGGTTTCTCTTGGCTATATGGTTCATCTGGGGGGAGATCGAGCTTCAAGAAATTGTGAATGGTCTTATCAATACACAAATGTATAACTCCCCAGGAATTTCAATTGTGCAGGATTATACACGAAAGATCCTTTTTTGGCTCTCTCTTTAGCCCTATGTCTGTTAGTAAAGCTAAAGCAACGGTAGTATTTATATCATTTGTAGGCGCTGCTAATTCCCCATGGGGTAACTCTATAATTTTCCAAGGTAAAAGAGCACCCGACCAAATAAAAAATTCCTCTATGAGAGTACATGCAAGGGAGGCAACCCCATCATTTGAGCTACAGGTATGCGAATGATGCATAATTACTTTCGCATCGGAGGAGTAGCCGCCGATCTCCCGAGCTCCATGCCAAATGTGTCCGAAAAAGAAGAGCAAAGCAAAGGTGGAAGTTGCGACTCTGACCAGCATGACATTACCTGTAGGAGGACATTATCGATGTAGATGCTACATAGTGGGTTCTCATCCTTCAGAGACTACGAGTGTAATTGGGTCGAACTCTTCTTTGGTGTTAAGGTAGTAGCTGTGAATAGCCATCGACTACCCGGAAAGGGTAGAAGAATGGGACCTATTCTGGGACATACATTATGTATGGATGATGGATGAGATTCCATAGATAGAGAGCCAGTTCCAATGTTCGTCTCGCAGAGCACAACAAAACTATGCAATTAGTTTTTAATTTCATCTACATTTAGTACTCCATGCATGTTATGACATTTTGATGTGACGGATAATCTTCTTTTTGCATAGTGAATTTGGGAGTTTATTTTTGGAACTAAACAGGGCCTAACAGAGCAGCCATCTCAGGCTAAAAAAATGAACAGAGATGCCATCTTAGGCCCAAAAAAAAAGAAAAAAAAACAGAGCTGCGTGTACAGCACACAGTAATGCAGGACTGTAGCAATTCTGCACAGGGAAGGTGGGCGGTGTTTAGTTCTCCAAAAGAGAGAATGAAATTGGGTGAAAATGTCACATCGGATACTGTAGCACTTTTCGTTTGTTTGTGGTAATCGTTGTCCTACCATGACATAACTAGGCTCAAAAGATTCGTCTCGTCGTGTACATCAAAACCATGTACTTAGTTTTTTTATTTACCCATGTTTAGTGTTCCATGTATGAGGGGAGAGATTTGATGGGATAGGTGAACAGTGAAGTTTGTAGAGAGAAAGTTTAGCTTTTGAAGGGAACTGCCCACGTTGACATGTCAGAGAGATCGGTCGTGCTGGTCATCATTACAGTACTACTGTACTCCGTATCAGGTACTATTGCGGTATTTTGCAACGGTGGGCCAAAGTCGTTGACTGGTGTAGTACTCCTACTACACTGTTGAGCAGTGGGCATCACTGCTGTGCCTTGCTTCTGAATTTCGGTTCAAGCACTGGTGGGATCTGATCAACCACTGTCCATTTGGTCATTAACATGCTGACACAAGTTTTCAACCACCAATACTAACATTGGGGACACGGACATGCTCCTTTTCCCTGTTGTACGAACTACGAAGTGTTGCTCGTGGCGAAAACGAAAACTGTTCCTAATGAAATACTGGACCCAATACTCGCAAAAAAAAAAGAAATACTGGACCCAATAAATTTGCTTTCACCATGGAGGCCAGGTTTAGGGGGTTGGTCCTGGAAGAGATCCTTGGAAGGTAGGCTGGCTCGAGGGAGGCTTTCGACATTTGGACACAAAGGGTATGATGGTGAAGCGGTGGAACATTGTTTAGGGTTAGTTTGGCAGCCGAAATTTCCGCCGGGACGCGCGCTTCTTCCCGGGGAAGCGCGCCCGACCAAGGCAGGCCAGGCGGCTTTCCCTTGGAAAGTTGCCCCGGGTGTAGGACTGCCAAGTAGCCCTTAACGTAGTAGGTTGCAAAGGCACCGGATTATTTGATAAGGCAAGGGGATACAACGAGATGTCCCTTAAAACTAGTGTTTCTTATGATTTCACAATTCTAGCCTTGCGAATTATAAAGCATACATGGAGACGTTAACGGACACGCACTTATTTGAATACGTGCATGTAACCGAGCCGGCTGGTCGTGAGATTAACAAAGTCACTACAATCGGAAACATTGTTAATCTACTCGTTGTCAATGGAAACATTGCCTCCTACTAGGAGAAAAAGTTGCCTGGTTCAAAGACTAATCAAGAAAAGGCAAGGGTGTTTTAAAATCCTTTAGCGCTTATTTGATTCCCTCGAACTAAGCTTCGGGAATCGCATGCGAAAAAAAAGGGCACAAGCACCCTAGATGTACTCCTTCCGTTGATATGCCATTTTATATTTATTTTAAGACAAACTTGTGTAACAAAAAAAGATAACATTAACTACATTCAATTAATTACCCACCGTGAAATATATCTTAAATTGTATATTGATTTAGTACTTCCATGTTAATATATTCTTCTAAAACTTAGTGAATTATAATTCACAATGAAAATAAAATGCAAAAGGGCAAATGGTACCAATACACCTTTAACCCAAACTACATGCATCGACTCGAAGGCTTAGAAGGGAAAACACTAGTGTCCGCTCCTTCATCCCATGCTGACATCCTCTTGGGGCCTTTTCTTTATTATAAGGGGGTGTTTGGATCCACATGGCAAGAGCAAATTAGAGTAAAACATTTGCCCTCAAAAAAAAGATGGTAAAAGTTTTGCCATTAGGGGTGTTTAGATCCAATGGCAAAAGTTTTGGCAAAAACCCATTTAAACCCCATTCTCTTTCCTTTTGCCATGGGGTGTTTGGAGGCAAATGGCAAAAGTATTGCCCTTTTGCCCAATTTTACCATAAGATTGACCCAAAAGATTTTTACCATCTCATTTTTTATTTGTCCTTTTGCCACGGGGGTGTTTGGAGGCAAATGGCAAAAAAAAAGATAAAATAATTGCCATTTGCCATTTACCCATGGATCCAAACAGCCCCTAACTATATTTAATTAGGAAAATATTTTGTTCCGTTCAATGAACGTAAACATGTAAATTAAGATCCTATTTGGATCCACCAACTAATTGCTAGCTAACTAATTTGGTGGATCCAAACAGGACCAATTAATTCTCAGCTAACATTTTATTAGCTGAATAGCAACTATCCAATTAGCTGGTTGGTCCAACCCAGCTAATTCCAGCTAACCAGCTAATAAATTAATTGGTGGAATCAAATAGGGCCTAAATATGCCAATTTTATCTCTTCCAAATTCGGTTCGCTCCACGTTGACGTTGCACTATATTCTGTCACGAAAAACAAGAGGATCTTAATTGCCTGTATTTATTAGTCATATTTGATACTAATTGATTGTTATGTACACATGCTAAATAGGCTAAAATGAGTATTTTCAGGATAAATTTTGAATCCTAAAATACCTTGTTTTATATGATGGAGGGATATATTATATTTTAATAGGGAAATTTTTCATCTGTTCAATGATTGCAAACATGTAAATCAAATGTGCCAATTTTCTCTCTTCTAATGGTTCAATTTACTCCACGCCAAGGTTACTATAGACTCTCTTCGTCCCCAAAAAAAACCTAGTTATTCAATGGCCTTGATTGTGCATATTTACTAGCCATATTTAACACGAATTAATTACTGGCACATGCATATACCCATGCTAAATAGGTCAATTAAATTATTTTTAGGCAAATTTTGAATCCAAATGGAGGGATCTTATAATACTCCTCCTTGCTTCTTGTATAGTAGTATTAGGTTAGTCTACGTTGCATATTTATCAAGCCCGTGTTTAGTTCGAAAAAGCAACCCTAAAGTTCACTATGCAAAAAAAATTCTCATCATATCAAAATGTCATATCATGCATGGAGTATTAAACCTAGATGAAATCAAAACTAAGTGCACAATTTTGTTGTACTCAACGAGACGAACATTTTGAACCTAATTAATCAATTTTTGAACAATTTTTCACAGAAACAAACGAAATGCTATAGTGACGCAATTGTGACGTGACCCCAAACCCCCAATTCCCCACCCCCCTATTCTCCATCTAAACACGGCCCAAGACTAAAAACTAGTAAACCGAGCCAAATGAGTGTTATGGGGATGAAACTCCTCTCACGTGCCATAAAACTCTTCCTTCCCTCTCATATGTTACATCAACAAACTTAATGTCATAAAACTCTCCGTGAAACTCTATTGAGATTTGTCTTAGCCATGTTACTTTGGTCCAATTAATCACACACAACAGATTGCATTCCGTTTTCACTTTTCGTACTAACCTTTTTTAGGGCAAAGATAGGCTTTATTGTGCCTTTCATACTTGTTGACTAGTCAGAATTTCATTATTGGGCCGGTGCTTCCGTGGTGCTTTTGAGTCTCTTGAGCGACAGATCACGTGCAATCGCCGGCGTAAGTTTGTAATGCTCCAGTATTAGCCATTAGGCCATTAGCACGCCGCCGAAATACAAGCATCCGGCGCCGGGCTTTGACAAAAACGAGCCCTGCTTCAAATCAAAGCAAGGCCAAACAAGCAGGCAGGTAGCAACAAAGGGAATCTGTACCCAAAACGCCTTCTTCCTCCAGCAACTGGTTCCACCGTTTCACACCGTGACCTCACCACGGTGTCTAAACTTGTTCGGGGGGGAGGAGAAGGAGAACATACCGTGCAGGAGGCCACATGCGGCGGATCAGAATCGAGAAAGCCGGTGGCGAACGAAGCGACGCAGGATTCTGGTGCGCGGCGGGTACGGGGGTACAGTACTTTCACCGTTGGAAAAGGCAAGGGCACCGGAGAAAGGGGGCGCCTTTGGGAAACCGTGTGGAGCCCACGCACACAGGGACGGCGGATACGTACCCTCGACGAACAAGAACAATGATGCCGTGGCCCGTGGCTAGCTTAAAGACCCCAAAACGAAGCCCGCCCGATTCGGTACACACAGCTAGCGGTGCATGGTGGTGGCTGGGTGGCCTCGTGAGTTCGTGACACTGGGAAGGACAGAGGCCCGAACAAGTTTACACTCCTACCAGTCTCTGCGAGCAGGGGTTGGCACGATCTGAAAGTCTCCTGACGTGACGGGCGATGGGTACCTGCGCAGGACGCGCCGGCCGGGGCCGGGGCCGACGCGGACCGGGACATGCGCGACCGGAGCGTCGTCCGGCGCGTTTCCGCCGGCTGGATCGACGCCTCCTTCGCCACGGACAACGAACGGGGTCGGCGTGACGCGGACGGACGAGACGAGCGCGCTGCGACCCGCGAATGGTGGAGCAACCGATGCGATGCGACCCGGCCCGGGCGGGACCCCAATCGAGCGCGCGAGTGAGGTGAGGGAGCCAGCAATCAAGCCCAAAAGGCAGGGGGGCGCGCGACGGCGACGCGCGCACGCGGGCAGTCGGACTCGTCGCCCCAAATCAAGGCGGGCGCGCGTACCACTCTAACCAGACCGAGCCGCGACCGTCCGCGAGCCGGCGGTGCGCGTCCTCGCTCGGCTCCTCCTACCCTCGGCCCTCGCTGCTGGGAACTCCGCCATATGTTCGTTCGGCCGAGGACGGACGGACACGGATGGGAGAGCGTACGTACGGCGCGCGGGCGCGCACGGAGTCACGTCACGTGGCGTTCGGTGGAGGCGGTGCGTGCGCCACCCCGGCCGAGTCCCCGATCTCGGCCGGCGTCACGAAAGAGTCCGCCCCGGCCTGTCCCGTCCACCCTCACATGGATGGAGGACGGGTGGACGGCGACTCGGCGTGCGGGGCGGGGGGGCACGGAGGTGACTCGTGACGGGGACCTGATGGCTCGATGCCTCGATCGATCTCAGCGTCGGCCCTTGCTCGCCACGGACGCGGCGGTCACGCGCGCTCGGGGCTCGGAGCGTACGTCCGGCGGATCGACAGGCTTGCTGTAGGTCATTTAGGAGAACCACATGGCGCGTGGCCGTGGCGTGGCACGCTGCTGTGGCAGCGTCGCAGCTACCAGTCTGGTCCTGTACCCGTGGGCCGTGTCGGCCAAAAGGTCATTCATCGTGGCACGCATAACGCGTGCGGCTTCAATCCTGCGGAACGGAAAGGTTCACGGGCCGTGTTTGCGCCGTAGGCTGGGCCTAGTGGGCCTTTACGTACTTAGAGAGAGAAATTTTCAGCTTACAGGCCCAAGGATGCCGAAGCCTAGCTTATCATGGGCCACAGCCTTTACGTTCGTCCATGTCCTTTCTTTTTTTTTTGAGACCAATCTCCTTTTCTGTTGTACTACCTCAACTCAATGCCGTCGTGCATCTGGCTCTTGAGCCTGTTCTCAAAAAAAAAAAAAATCCTGGCTCTTGAGCCCCTGAGCACTCGACTTACATACAACGGGGCGAGTCAGGAGTGATGAAAAAGGCATCACAGAATTTGCATCCCGAATAATTGCCCGGCGGAGGAGTCGCAGGGAAGAAAGCAGAGCGTGCGATCACCGGCGAGAATGCTTTTCACCACCACGATTGCCATGTGAACGATCGATCGCAGCAGTGGTGGCAACCGGCAAGCCAAACAATCCCTCCCTGTCGTCAAAAGGTAAATAATCGAGAGTTGGTATGGCGTAGCAGTAACACGCGACCGCGTATCGGTCTGCACGCGGGGTCTCCAATCATATCCCCGCGCGCGCGCCTCCATGAGGCACGCACGACACGATCACCGGACGGCGACTGTGCTCGGACCAAGCTTCGTCGTCGTCTCTGAGAAGGCGACGAAGATCGGTGGTGTCGGCAGATACGTACGCGATCATGGCCGTGGATATATGGTCACCGCTTGCCAATCGGCGAAAAGATCGAGCGCGATCATTCGGCAAGTTATTAGTCCAGGAACGCATCGATGGGCAGGTACGGCGTGCACGCACACCGATCAAGCACTGCACGGGGATCGGAGCTGCGAGCGAGCGAGAGCCGTATGATTTCGGCTGCTGGCCTCACTGCCAGAGATCCATCGACTCATGAGACCGATCGTCGACAGCAGTTCGTGCGTGCGTACAGCGCGCGGCGAGAAGCAATGATCGCTCGCCGGCCGGCGGCCGGAGAATCGGCACGGCATCCATCACCGTGCGCGCACGAACCAGAGGCTGGGAAAAGGAAGAAGGAAGCCTGCTCTGAACTTCACATGGTACAAGAGTGTGCGACAAGCCGCTATACAATCATGATACACGCGCGTACTATCCGGCCGCCTGTTGTTCCTATACTTCCTGTGACACCTGTATACATAGACCACTACCAGCTCAGGAGTATCAACGTAGCTGATCTCGATCGTAGCGCCTCCACCGTGGGATGCCCTGTCATACTTGTAGTATCACCCAAGCACGGAATCTTACGCTGCCGATCGATCGGGTGTGCTAAAGCTTGCAACTTTTGGTGTCGAAAAAGGTGAAAGCGCACCGTTACTACAGTCATGCACACACTCCATTTTATGGCGCGCACAGACAGGCTGCAGGCTCTCTCGGGCGTGGCTCGCTCGCTCGTAGCCTTTTTGCCGCTTACGCCAAGGATCTTCTTCCATATGCCGGCAAGCTCGCCACGCACCGTGCCTTTCTGCACCGAACAACACAAAAGCTAGGGGCCGGGAGCTGAAAAGGGCATCCATTTCCAGGGAATAAAAAGAGAAAGCGATCAAGCTAGCAAGGCGAAATTGCTTTGCTTGCTTGCCGTAGCTAACCCGGTTGCGGATACGCCAACATGTACCCGCGGGCGCAAGCGAAGCAACCTCCGGTGCTGGGGCGGCGCGCCGGCGCATTAGCCAACCTGCGGCCGGCCAGTGCCCGCCGCCGCTCGTCCGAGGCCGGTGGGCGTGCAGCACGCGGGCCGCGGGGCCTACGCGCGCCGGCCGGACGCCGGAACGATGCCGCGCGCGCCTGGCTCTAGAACTCTCGCGCGAGCTGCCGGAGATACGCATGCAGGGCCCCGGCGAGCTAGCCGTACGTCGACGTCCGTGTCCCCGCCGCGGCTCGGCCGCCGCCCCACTTCGGACGGAAGAAGATCGGCATGCTGCTGGTTGTTGCAGCTAGCAACAAGCATCGATCGATACATGCACGCATATTGCCAGCACGAGCCCACGGCCACGTAAAGCGTCGCTGATATATTTCCGGCCCTCTGCCGAACTTGATAGATCGACACTCTGAAATGGGGGAAGCACTCAATCAGGAGGCCCTGTTCACCCATTAAACGCAGATTCAGCTCCAGCCCTTTCGTGTAGTAGTCACCTCACCGGCCATCGCATCAGCGAATTATACTGACACGACGCCACGTAGTTAGTGGGCTTCAGGACCAGGATATAGCTGGCCGGATCAATTCAGTGTATAACGGATCGATTGGCTACATCGAAGCTGGACCCCCCAATTCTTCATCCTAATTGAGTACAAAGCATTTGACTTGTGGTGCTCGATCGATCACTACCATGAGTCCATGACAGTATATGATGTTCGGAGATCAGAGATGGATCCGAGAGCGAGCGGACCTCCTGAAAGGTGGTTTAATTTGGTTCTAGACGTACATGTACAATTGTACATCCAAAAGCAGCTTCTTAACTGAACTGCTAGCTTTGCTGGATATAAAAGCTCGGTCATATACATCCTTGATGCATAATCTCTTTTTCTCATTATCTAAAAAAAATGCTGTTTCGTTAGTTGTTCGTTAGGTTTCCATGCTGTGACAACCATTGCCGTCTGCCAAAGTGCCGAGTACGTGCTCAAATAGCACATGTCGTTCAGTGCTCACGCACACTGATGAAGTACAAACCTGACACTGCATCTTCATCATTAAGCTAGCGAGCCGTGTCGCTTGGATAAGAAAAGCGATCAAAGGGTAATTAGTGTCGCGCTCCGGTGTGTGTCCGGGTCCGCGGAAAGCAGTAGGCCTCGGGATCAGTGCGCGTGAATTTGTCTCAGGATGCACGATCATTAGGCAGAAGCTGGATACCTGCCCGATCGAGAGCAACCTTTCCCCCTTTTGACCTCTCCTCCTCCGAGCAGTTGTGAGCAGAAAAAGGCCACGAGAACGAGGCACGCCAAGCGAATAGTCGTGCACACTGCTGAGTCGTCGTCATCTAGTGCATGTGGCGGCTGGATGACTCCTTGAATGTATACATCTTTCAGTTGGCATAATATTTCCATTTTCAGTTCATTAATTGATTCTGCCAGGAACAGATAAGATAATTTTATACATGCCTCGGTGAATAAACAATATATGAACACAAGTACAATTTGCAAATCAATTCAATTCAGGCTTTCTTTAGGATCACTTTTTTTGGAGGGAAGGTGGTGTTGTGTTGCACAAGAATTTGACCAGTAATCAGTACAATATTGAATAATGTATTGTTTCCAGTAATCATCCTTAATCATGTCATACTGTTCTATGTACATTATTTCCATCCGTAGCTTTTTGTTCCTTTACATGTTCATTATACCGGTAGTTATAGTTGGATTCTGGTGTATAAAGCTACCTATTAGTGAAGTAGTCACACAGTAAATTTCAAAAGCAGCTGCAGTGCATGACTTGAGTGCTTAAGACTGCGACAGTTATTCTTAGTGCTTTGATCTAATCATGACTGTCCAAAAGTGCACTCATTTTTTTATCAGAGATATACAGCAATGGGAGCATATGGAACCACGCAGGATCAATCCCCTAGCTTTGAATCGGTAAGCAAATTGCACATATATAGAAACAAGAAAATAACCACGACAAACAATATATTTTAACTTAATCTCTCAAGTTCAATCACTCTTCATATATAGCATCACTGTGAGAACTTGAGACCAACATGATATGTGCCCCAAAATTAATTCACTTCACTGATGATGAATGAATTGGCTAGCTAGCTGTCGCCCTAAGGAGGCAGCATCATACTTAGCAGAAATTAAACCACCCCCGATGCATGAACTCCAATAGTCGGTCATCAATATGCAGTGTAGATTTCTTGATCGATCTATATATAGTTCTAGAAAAACATTCTATATCGATCAGTAGCACACGGTCCTACAGTTTCTTTCACAACCAATTATAGAACTGCAACAGCAGTGTGACTTATCAGTGAAGACTGAGGAGTGGAAATATCAACGGAAAGAAGAGGCCTGCCTGGAAGACAATGTGACATCAGCTTAGTGGCCAAAAGGGTCCCCTAGGGCCCAGGGGGCTTCATTCCCCCAACCCACGCGCGAAGGAAAGGGAAGCCTCCCCACTCTTTTTAACACCAGCCACCTTTCACGTCTCCTTTGCTTCTCCTCTTCTACACCTTTCCAAAACATCCTCACAGCCTAACACACTCCCTCTGCTCGATCTCTCACAGAAGCGCGGCCTCTCTTCTTGCCCCTAAACTAGTTCGTCTGATGAAGACAAAATTTTAGTCCCTGTCTGTAGTAATTGATCCTCTGAGGTGACTAGGTGAGTTGAAGATTATACTACGTGGCTTATGAATTTGGCGAAGTAGCAGGATCCATATATTTTGATCCGTTCTTGCATTTCCCCCACTTTTGAAAGCATTATTCTTGCAATTGTTCCGGGATCGTGTGCATCTGTTTTGCTATACTCCAGAGATTCAGAGCTCTCTCTCTCTCTCTCTCTCTCTCTCTCTCTCTCAATTCTTTTCACCGGTTAGATTTTTTATTTATTCGTTCGTTTCAGCTCGATCTTTCTGCAGTTTAGATATGATTGATGAGAATGCTGTACTTAAACTCATGCATTACCCCTTTCCTTCTCCATTTCTCTTGTTAATCACATACTGGTTGGATGCATATATACGAACACAGAGATTTCTTTTCCAGTACCAGTTAATCTAATTCCCTTTATGATCGTGTTAGTATATGTCTACCATCAATATATCTTCGAACTTTAACATAGTTAACTCCTAAATATTTGATGTTCCTAAAGAACTTCTAAATATTTGATGCTTCAATACATCATCATGTCTCAAGCATTAATATGTTGCTAAAATATTTGTTAGGTTTTCTTGCTTGCATAGATGACTGGAGTCATATAGTTGTTTCTGATCCACAATTCTAAAGTAACTAAATGATGGCCACCTTAAACGATACACATTAACAGAACAATCTCTGTCAGTAATTTTCATATATGATTGAATCGATCCCATGCATGATAGTTCAACAAAAAAGTAGACCTTTAATCTTGATATATTTTATTTACTTATTTTTTTACGTTTATATATCTACTTCGCATTAAAAACTTCTTACAATCAAATTTTGTTGTAAATATTCTTTTTCTTCATTATTGGTTAATCTTGCACATTGGATACAAATGATAATTCTTACCTTATTAGTATAGATATACATTTTCCTAAGCAAGTATAAAATGATATTTGCTTTCCGTTCCTTTTGATCTCCTTTTTTATAAACCTTGATTTACCTGCTTTTACAATGGTGAGTCATCAAACTTTGAGTGCATCTTGCTTTAGCGTTTGCATCATGCCAACATTGAGGACCAACAAAGTGATGAAATATGTGCAGAAATAGGCTTAGAGTGAAAGATGGAATGTCAGCAAGATGATAGTTGCCATACGCTGCCAGTTCCTAACGTAGGACAGCATTGTTTCTAGAATTGTTAGTGACACCTTCCCACTATGGGTGCCTCCTAGATCTCTATATCACTGCCCGTGCTTGCCACTCTAATCCGGATCTATCATGTGTTGTACTGAAGCGTCTACATTGGTCTCTAATGAGATGGGGTGGGCATATGTGGTTATGTGAGGGAAGTGGCAATGAGAGATTGTGGAGTAGGTCAAGATGGATGGGAGCGACATTGGGAGGTGATGAGCACGCATGGAAAGCAGCAACAGTTATATGTCCGAAGGAGGTGGAGACACAAATATGAGAAGTAAATGGAAAACACGCTTGAAATTGGTGCTGATGTTATTGCTCACGTTTGGTGCCAACAAAATCCCCTCCTAGAGTCCTAGAGAATTTTCATCTTGGCACATACGCATATATGGAGTCTTTCTATATATCTGTCTTATCTGCCACATACATACAAGACTTGAAGCACAGTATGGGCTATATGGAATAGACCTGCAACAAGTTGGTTGTGCATCCGGCGAGGGCCACACAAGTTAAAGGACCAGAGCTTTGCCATGTAATTCCTAGACAAAGGGACAGAGCGGTCAGAGGCTGTGCAAGGAGCCAATCGTTGTGCCCTAGCTGCTAACTTTATAGAGCTAGCCCCTCCAGTCTCCGGTGCAGCAGGCAGCAAGCCTGATCATCCAAAAGACGCCTTTCCCTTCTGCTGCTCATCTCCATTTACTTTTTCTCACTCACATGGATCCCCACACCACACAACAAGCGCGCATGCTCTCTGCATGGCGCATTGCTAACGTCATTGGGTTTGCACCAACGTAATCCTTTTTTTTGTTGTTGTTGTTGTACATATGCAAATTATTGCACAATTGCAATTAGGCATTTAATTTGCAGGCATCTGATAGTGCTACATTCCTAGCAAATCCCTTCGGCTTAAGGTGCACTGTACTTTGTTTGCAGAAAGCTCTGAAACATCTGTTTAAACAAGCTAGCAGCTGGCAGATTTAGAGACTCAGAAATAACACTGGTTTCTGCTTAAATTTTCCTATACTGCCCTGGTGACTGGTCCATGCGCTGTGGCAGTTATCATTCCCTGCTGACTGTGTGCCCAATATGCTCCTGATCGTGACCTCGACACTATCATCACTGCCTGCAACATTGCTGTGTCTTGGCCCGGCCTGCTGCCAGGCTTGACCGTACCCTGTACTAATAATAATGCCCAGCCTTCACCGTACTGAACCTAGAAACCTACACCAGCATGGTGCCTGCGTTAAACTTTTCCAAAATTAAGCACTGAAACCCATACATACACACATCTTGCATTTGCATAGTAGTTCGGTCACAGCCAACCAGTAGTCAAGCTATCAGTACTGTCTCTCCTTCTGCGACTGATTTCTGGAAACTGCAGCTCAAGCTAGCTCAACTCGTAAAGGAATGCAGACCTGCAATGCGTAGCTCGTAGTATATATCTTTGAATAATGAATGATTCGGGAGCTTTATTTGTTTTCTCTGATCCGAAGAGTGAGAAAGATTATTGAGAGGTTGCTGAATTTGATGCAGGTCGCAGCCGGCCGGTGATCAGCTAGCCTATGGTGATGATGGAGTCATGCGTGCCTCCTGGGTTTAGGTTTCACCCCACGGACGAGGAGCTCGTCGGCTACTACCTCCGCAAGAAGGTGGCCTCGCAGAAGATCGACCTCGACGTCATCCGCGACGTTGACCTCTACCGCATCGAGCCATGGGACCTTCAAGGTCCGTAGCATGCATGCAGCTGAATGCAACGCTCACGGCTGTTACTTATTAGACATGCTCATCTCACGTACAATTATATATCTGCTTGTTCGTTCTGTGGTGTGTGCCATACTGCCATGACTCAAAATGAAGAGCACTGTAAGATTGGTTACGAGGAGCAGAGCGACTGGTACTTCTTCAGCTACAAGGACCGCAAGTACCCGACGGGGACGCGGACGAACCGGGCGACGCTGACGGGGTTCTGGAAGGCGACGGGGCGGGACAAGGCGGTGCGCGACAGCAAGCACGGCGGCGGGCTCATCGGCATGAGGAAGACTCTCGTCTTCTACACGGGGAGGGCGCCCAACGGCCGGAAGACCGACTGGATCATGCACGAGTACCGGCTCGAGACCGACGAGAACGCCGCACCTCAGGCAAGAACCGAGAGCTCTCCAATAATTAATTGCATCCGCGATCCCTCACCGTCTCTCGATCTCTTCACGAGTTTTTATACATGTTCACGCATGCACGCATTGCATCCTAGCTAGCTAGTCATCTGCGTGCTGCTTCTGCCGCTCCCCAGGCGCCGACCCCCGCCGCTGTTCGCCGGCGACGGCAGCAAGGAGGATGTGGGGGCGCCGCGCGCTGGATCGACCGGGGAAAACTTGGTCTGGTCCTGGCCTCCTGGCTCCTGGGATGGGCTGTTGGGGTTTTCCTGGCTAAGTTTGGCCTCCATATCCTAGTAAGCCCATTTAGGAGCATCCCATGTAGCACGAGATCTGTTAAGATTTGGCCCAATCATGAACGGCGAGCAAAGAGAGATTTGTTAGTAACAACAGGGGCAATTTGACATACCACGTGGAACATGTGGTTAGCAATCCTCAAATTCAAACTCAAACAGGGGCAATTTGACACGGCTAGCATAATTTCACAATTCAGAAAAAAAACTACTTTCACTATGTGTTTCAACCAATGAATTCTAAATGCCTAGTTCGAAAAAAAATATATGGAGCTGTCCGCATAACAGACATTTGTTCTTCTTTTACTAAGGTTTGAAAATTTTTTTTTTCGCGACCGTGCCTGGGCACGTATTTCATTAAGACTATGGTTTGAAAATATCGTGTTGGATTTTAGAGAAACACTCGAATTTTGGATAGCATTCTCCAAATATATACTACTTCCTCTGATTTAAAATACATATCGTTTTAAGACATAACATGGACATCATATACGAGGTGAAGTTTGACCAATAATTTCTATGAAAATACGACATTATGAAGAATGAGAATCAAATATTTTGAAATATATAGTAACATATATATATATATATATATATACATACATACATACATACATGTGCTAATCTACACCTAGGGTGTAGCAGTTATTCTACACCATTTATATATATATATATATATATATATATATATATATATATATATATATATATATATATAATATATATCTTATATTGTCAATCCACGTTGTAGCTTTTAAAATACTCAAGCAGGTCAAATTCTAATAAGTTTGAGTAGCAAAATTCCTAAAACATGCATTTTGAACGAGGGAGTACGTGGTTGCTGGAAATTGGATTGTGATTTTTGCTACAGTCAATTTGTCGCACCTGCTTAGCTGAATGGATCGAGCTTCTGTTGCCACAGGAAGAAGGGTGGGTGGTGTGCCGGGCGTTCAAGAAACGCACCATGCACCCGCCGCGGAGCGTCGCTGGAGCATGGGACCCGAGCTACTCCTACTGCCACGACCCCATCGTCCTCGCCGGCGCGGCGCACTTCAAGCAAGAGTCGCCGGAGCTGGACGGCGCCGCCTCCGCAGCCAGTGCCCTCCTGCAGTATTCCAGCCGCCTCGCCGAGCTCCCTCAGCTCGAGAGCCCGCCGCTGCCGAGCCAGGGGAGTCACCGAGCCTTGGCTGACGGCGAGGGAGCTGACTCCGCGGCGGCCACGGACTGGAGGGCGCTCGACAGGTTCGTCGCGTCCCAGCTCACCCCTGAGGAGCAGCACGCCGGCGCCGGGCAGGGACTGCCGCAGGAATACTCCGGGGTTAATGAGGATGCGACGGACATGGTGGCGCTGCTCCTCCTCGACGGCGGCGCCGCCCGGCACGAGGAAACAGGGCTGCTGGGCTCCGTGGCCGACCCTGCGTGCCTGCACACGAACGCGGCAAGATATGGCATCCAACATGAACCATAGATGGCAGCCGTGTACACTTATACATATATACGTGTATGCAGCTGAACTTGCCGTGCATTACCTTCGCGTTTCATGCTTGTCTGGATGATTGGTGATGTCCGCAGCTTCGTCCATCGCCGTTCCCGTGCCTATATATGGTAATATATACGTATATAATATACAATAGTTTCACAAATTGTAATCACGAATATCGCCGGAGCATTTTGTTACCGTGTTTCGTGAGTTTCTTTTTCGGAGTATAAACAGATGATTGCTTTTGTGTTTGCAGTTTTGCATCTGCAGTGCGTCTTAGCCCAGCTGACTTATGAAAAAAATTCTGAGGACAAATATCCTCTTGTGTCATCCCTTCTCATGAGAATAAAAAAATTAAATTGGCCATTTTCTCTATGAAGAAAAATATTATGCATCTGTCGCCCTCATCATTTACCGATTGTTTTCTTTTCAAATCAGTCGGGAGGTGACTGACGGGTAGATCTTTAATGAATCTTATGAGCACAAACTTGCAAAAAGTAGAGTGAAATATGTCATCATTACTTTCACCCCCAAAGTTGAAGGATGCCAGCTAAAATTTAACAATATAAACTGATGTGCCTAATAATACAAGGTACATTACTACACGTCGACGGTCTCATACTCTCATATGTCATCTCATGCAGTGCCATATATGAGTTTTGCTGATGTAAAGGAAAGAGAACGAGGTGACATAAAGATGTTATTGTTTCGCAAAATAAACGCCTCATGAGCAAATTTTAGGAATAAGACGACACTCAACCATTGTACGAGTTATTGTTGCCATGCAACTCACATCTTTTCTTTCATCCATAAATTAAGGGATCCGGTGAGGTGCATCTATTGTACGACTTAATCTCTTCTCGACGTTGTCACCTAAGAACGGGAGGCCAGAAGCCCAATGACCGTAAATAGGGCGATGGCGGGGCAGGTCAACTGAGTTGGCGTGTGTGTCTCGGTGTGGACATTTTAATTGGAGGTGGCATAGCCATGCCTTGTACCGGGTGGTGTGAAGGCTGCATGTAACAGGAGGCCGCACCATACCCTAGCGCCACCATCCCCGACCCGATTAAGGAGTGGGTTCATCAGGATCTAAGCTTGCGTGATGGCGGTGACAGCGGCCTGCATTAACTGTGGGCAATAAAATTGAAGGTAACGCAACCATGCCATGTATGCGGTGGCATGGTGGTTGTGAGGCATAGCCAGCAGCCATGATGCGGGGTGAGGACTTGGTGCAGCAAATGATCCATAGCATTTGTAGAACTATGGAGCCAGCGAAATACCCCAACTCTAGAAATTTGTGGAGCAGCTCAACTCTATGGAGTTGGTGGAGCTGTAGTTTAATTTTTTAGAGAACCTCTTTTACAACTCAAAACTCTCAAGTATATGCTCAAAAAAAAAAACTCTCAAGTATGAACCTAGACCTGGAGTTGATGAGTATTTACCCACCATTGCCACTCTTTACACAAAAATGGATGTTCTCCTTTTTTTTTGCTCCTGACCCCTTCGTCACTCCCACCGCCCCTGGCCGCCCCTTCGCTCCCTTGCTACCTTTGGGGCATCAGTTGCTCACCAGCAATCGATTTTGGCGGTTCCCGGAGGTGGAGGGTGCTTGTAACTTGTCACAAATGCGGAGACCGCTGATGGTGGCTGGAGACGGAGTTTCAGATTGTGTGGTCTAAAATTCTTAGCGCGAGGACGGTCGAGGCTTGCCAAAGATGTATGGGAATGGGATCTAGGACGATGGAGAGGACATAAGTGAGAGGAAATTGGTTTTGATGGAGTGAAGGTCATGGATTCCAACGGTGAAGGCACTGTTAACCTATTCTGTTGGATAGAAGCTGAGACAGGCGAGATGCATAATGTGCTCAGCTTCTTAAGCGGCGTTCAAGTGATGCAGGTAAGGCAGTAGCTCGCCTATGGCGAGCGTGATGTTCCTTAAATTAGACTTTGAAAAACAGATATGACAAGATTAGCTAGGAATTTTTATTTGATTACTTATAACCTCATTTTTGAGCTGAAAAAAGATCGAGTAGATTAAAGAAGTGGTTACATATGGCACAATTGGTGTGAAAATGAATGGTAAAATGGAATTTTGTAATTGGTAAAGATGTCCCATAGGGAGTTCCTTTGTCTCCCAATTTGTTTAACATTGCTGGAGATACATTTTCTGAAATGGTTATGATGGCTCAATAGAATCAATGAAATCATCTATGAAGCTTGAGAAACTTTTCATTTATTTAAGGAGAAAATTCCCTATTTGACACTTGAAGCAAGAGTTGGCCGAGTTGTATGGCTTGTTTGCTTGCGCCCTGCTCCCGTGGCTCTCCAACTCCCGCCTCGCCCTGCGGGGGTGCTGCGTGGTGAGCACGTAATCACGGACTGCGGCTCGCATGTTGCGTCGTCCCAGCAGATACCCGAGGCCGGCGGGAGTGTGTGATCAGGGCGATGAGGACGATACGGCACGACATCACCAGCACCGCTCCAATTCTCGACGGGGACGTCGTCGGTCCCACTAGCTCCATTATATTACTGTCGCGGTGGCATCGTTAGCATGTAGCTAGCATGTGCCTGCGCAGAGCGAACAAGACAATCTAGTATGACATCCACCGACACAGAACAAATATGGCAACAATGCTTCACATGACTAATCGTCTAAACCACCATGAACGCCATGGCAGGGGTGAGTGTGCTCTTTGCACGTAGGAAGCTGAGACGATTCGTCATATATTGCCTGTTGAGGCTTTGGCCTTCGGCTTCCTTCAAAGGGATTCAACTTCTAATCTCTAGTCATTTCTAGCTAGCTAAGCGTTGCAGTGGTTTTTTTCCTCTCTCTGTAATGGTCTCTCCCTATCCGGCTATCTGTGCTCTCTTATCTCATCGTTTTCTTGTTTTCTGATTGCGTACAAAGTATATTGTATTCACGTTCCAAAAAAAATAACAAAGAAAGAAATTTCTCGGTTAATTTTGTTTGGCAGAAAATTTCTCAGTTAATTTTGCAAACTACTAGGTCTCAAAGCTTAGAGTAAAGTACCGAGCCGCGAGTACTCACTCTCCCAGGATGTACATGGGCCATGCATCCGGTTAGGCCTCAAACATCAAACACTCCTTTAAAAAGATAACGAGACCCACTATTTGGACACAGAGTGAAAATTTATTCTTGTGCTTTCATGTAATTTTGGCTCTCCCAAACACAACAAATGTATCTTTTACTATCCGGTGATAACTTTTCTTTCGAAATCAATTTTGTATACATGTGTACACAAAGCTTTTATATTTTTTCTTGGAGTGATTTTCTCATGTTACCACCCTTTTTATTGAAAAGGCTCAAGATAGAGCTATAGATATGGCAGCATGTGGAAAACAACATGACCAAAGTTTAAGGCGGTGTCCTACCAATCTATCGTTAATTGTAATGGCTATAGCTATAGGCTATACCAATCTATCATTAATTGTAACGACTATAGCTATAGGCTATAACATATCGGATATGCTGCTAGTGTTTTTTTATATATGCTATAAGGACACAAAATATTATGGCTATAAATTCTATCTCAAAACAACCAAAGGCTCTTGTTGCCCCATCAATGTGCATATATCTATTCACTGGCAGGACGATTTGATTTGGATGGTTTAGCAAATCAGGTAGCTCAGCATTAATGTGTATATAATGGTATATGATCTTTTTTGTACTACCACATATCATGCCTCTCACATAGTTCCAAGTTAATTATTCACTGCTATGTATCTTTTGGCACTACCATATATTGTGCCTTTAATAGAGTTTCAAGATAATTCACTACTTAATTTTAAGTTTCCCACTCCATTGTAAGCGAAACTACTATTTATGCTAGCATTTTTTGATTCATTGGAGGAACCCTCAACACATACTTGACAAAACGTACTTCTTAAAACAGAAATATATACAGTGATAGCTTAATTGATTATTTTTGCAGTCCATCTTCACCAACATAACAATGGAAAAAGTTTTTTTTCTAGAAAATTGTAGCAGATGCGAGCGACCTATGTTTAATATGTGTTTCTACAGATTCAAAATAATACCCGTAAAAGGAAAATATATCCGATATAAAAACAAACTACTACTAAATGTCTTATAGTTTTGGTATTATATTTTGTTTGGTGGTTCATTAGGTGATAATATTTGGTTCTTTCCATTGGTGCCATTATTGACTATGATGAGGAACAATGCATGTTGATACACTTGCAACAGAGATGAAGACTGTTTTCGATCTTGTTGTAGTTTTCTTCTAGATAAGTTTTTTAGTCTTCCTTAATACAATCAGATATAAGACGTACTAGTACATCTTTTGCAAGAAAGTAATGTTTACGCTTCTAATGGTCTTTCATATCTGTATGGTCTTTCTAGCTGTCTCAAGACATGGCCTACAGAAAAATATCACAACAAAGAAAAAGGAATTTCTAGTTGACCTATTGTGTTCAGTGGAAAATAATATGTAGCGCATTTTTTCAAAAATATAGTCTTATGGTTAGTAGGATTAGCTCCTCCCTATTTTTCCGTAACGCGCCGATAAGATTTGCCCACCTATCATTTTTTCAGTTACAGATGTACCGTTTGTGGTTATTTCTCGAAACAACTATAATTTAATGCATATTGGTTAATAAAGTTTAACGAACTTTTAATGGTTAAATTATTACAATTGCCATCCACTTTTTAGTCTTATGTCAGATTATTGCTTTCATATCCTAATTAGATTTTGTTTGTATACCTTTTTTGTCGTTTATGCACGTCTCTTATGAGCATTAATTATTTACATGTTACTATAAAACACTAATTGACATATCTATAATCTAGTGCGTGTCAGTTTATGGAATTAACGTACTTAATCGCTAGCAGTTACACGTATCCCATGCATTTTCCCGCGCTTTACTATATATCCATGCAACGTTAGTAAAACACGCTCTATCAATATTTTTTATACCCATTGCTCATATTATGGACATCTTAGTTGATAATCCTTAAAAAAATCCATATCAATGCCATGTATGAAATAAAATGTTATCAGGTTTTTGAACTTTTAAACATATAGAAATTTAAACATTAACCTAGAAACATATTATAGAAAAATTGAAAAATTTTAGCAATATTTTTTTTCCTATTAGTCATCTCTAGATATTTTTACAATACATAGGAAACCATTTTTCATTTGAATGCTGGTAGAATTATGGAAAACAGCTGTGTTTGCAGTTTGCTGTTTTGCACATAGAATTGGGAAAAAACCAAAACAACCAGCACAGCATAAACCGTATTAATCCCCCTCTCCTCCTGACCCACGCCCCGCCTCCGTCCCCGTCCCCCGCCCCCTCTCCGAGCAAAAAACACCCGGTCCTCCCGTCGGGGCCGACCTGGCCTGCGCCGCCGCCGTGTTTGCGCCTCAAGCCCTAGACGTCGAACGAGGCTTTAGCTTCCTACGGCGCGCACTCTCTAAACTCGGCTACCGCTGCTACGGCGCTGGTTCGCTCTCCTAGTGTGGGGGTGGAGATCCATCAGGGCGAGGGATTGATTTCCTTCTGATTCTGGTGAGTAATCCTTGCTTGTCTCGATGAATTCCTTTGTTCTAAGGGTTTGTTTTGTTCCCCATTCAGTTAGCTGTTGATTTGCGTGCTGCCTGATGCCCTACTTACCCTATCCATCAATCCCTGGTTCGATTAGGTTTTTCATCTTCGTCACCCGTACAAGGTCGGCATTAGTTGACAAGATAGAACTTGTTAGTACCTGTTGATGGTGAGGGTGTGGTCGATTTCCCAAGAATTTTGGGGGTTCAACTGAACCCCCATGACCCAAGTGAAGTCCTCTCCTTGTAGAGCTCGTGGTGGCTGAGGGAGGGTGTGTGGCCAGGGGAGATGGATGATACCTTGGCTATCATAAGGAAGAAGTTGAAGAAGCGGAAGAAGGGCAAGGATGGTAATGATTTCGATGCAGTGGCTGATTGTGGAGCTGAGGTTCAGATATTGGCTGAACAGGAAGATGTGCAGGGTGGTGTTCATACAGATGATGATGTTTCTGATGAGAAGAGCAATCTGAATGTCGTAAAACTGGGAGATGTTGAAGTTGCTGGGGATGGTGCTCAACATTTGGATGATTCGGGGTTGGAAGACTCCTTGTCGGTGCTGTTTACGAGATCTGGTCGGAAGTCTCGGCAGGTCTCAGAAAAGGAGGCAGAAGGCGTGGAAGTTGCGTGTCCACATGACGAGGAAGGTCTTGACAAGGGATCTGCTTTGACTCCAGATACAGCTTCCAAGGGCACTAAAAGGAGAAGGCGACGCACAAAGGAAGAGATGAGGAATGCTGCTGTGCAGGATCGGAAAGCCTCATTGCCCCGAAAGGCAAAGGCAAATGGTAGCAAGCCTACTAGGCACTATAAGGTTCGCCCTCACCAAACCTTGGCAGGATTGTCTTCTGTTTCTCCTGAACTGGAAAATAAGTCTGTTGGGAAAGACAAGGCTGCAGATGATGGATTATGCCACCAATCATTAGGAGAAGAGCTTCTACAGGATGTGGAAGCCAGCAAAATGCTGAAGGATGGGTCGAGGAACCCTTCTAATGGGGCCACTCATCACGTTGAAATCTCAGCATGGGCAAGCAATCACCCTGGGTTGGAACCTTGTTCAGGAAAGTTTGCTGAAAAAACATCTTGTACTGCAGCAAACACGGTTGAATTGAGTAAGACCAAGAGTAAGGATCTGCAATCAGGAAAGCCTACCTTACGTGTGCCGAATGAGACTTTGGACAATAATAAAGTAGCTTTCCAGCGTCAGCGTGCAAGATTCACAAGTAGCAACTCACCACCAAAAACAAACAAAAAGTTTGAGAACAAGGAAACAAAATTGGAAACTGTGACAGCTACAAGGTCCGATGTCAACTTGCTTTCCCAAAAGAAACAACATGGTATTGAGCCTAAGGTGGACCATGGCATCCCTATTTCTGAGGAAGAAGCCGCCGCATTCGCTGCTGCGGAGGTTGCTCGAGCTGCTGCCATAGCAGCTGCACAGGTCTGTGACTAAAGTTTTCTTTTTTACTTATATTTTCCCAACTAGCCAGGTTTTAATATTCACAGCATTGATCATGTTATCAGCTCTCATATGAACATTATCCATAAAAGTTGAGTGCCTCTCTATATCTTAACAATTTCAAATCTAACACTGCAGAGTTAGAAAATTTATGCTGCTTTAAGCTTTAATTCATCTTAATCTAGGGCATGTGTTTTCTAGTTTACGCTTTATTTCTTTTATCACAAATTCTAGTGCATATATTTTCATTTTTCCCTTATCTATAACCTGTTACCCTTCTTTTTATTTATCACTGGGACACACCTTCTGTCATGCAATGGTTAGAACAAGTTTATTTACCACTGTTAACCATCAAACCATCACGTGTGATTGAGCATCAACTAAAATTAGAAATTTTAAAATTCAAACATAGAATTTGAGGCTTAGAATTTTGAAACTTGTAAGCAGTTTTGACTCTGGCTTTAAATAATAGAGATTTGCGTCATTATTTTTCTATCTGTTTCTTTTTGCATTCCAGGAACATGATACTAAGTCGCTGGAGTAAAGATGTTAAACATTTATTGAATCTTGCAGAATGTGGTGTTTCGGGTGTTCCTTTGAAAGATGAGCTGCCGCGTCAGACACTTATTCGTGATGTGTATTTATTCTTAGACCAAAATGTAAGTTGAGTTGCCCTTTGTTTTGGTTAGGTTTCATAACATAGGTTTCATTATTTTCCAACATTGTCTTACCAGTTTAAGCTGTCAACTTCCACCTAGCATTAGCTGCATTCCTCTTTGATGATTTGCTCAATAACCTTCTGAACTGGAACATCTGTTTTCCTTTTACATCCTATCAGCTTGTTCTTTTAGTTACTATGTTTTTCTTAATTGCAAAAGTACTTGAATGATGTTTTTCTCAAAATATCTCTAAGGATTTAGCTATGGATAGGAGCGCTTGGAGACTAGCAATTAATGTGCCTGAGCCGTGATCTTTGCTTTCTTTTCTGCTTTCCTCTAACTCTTTTTCTGTTTTTTTTTTGACCTTTTGGGTTTCACCTCTAGCCTACCCCAACTAGCTTGGGACAAAAGGCTATGTTGTTGTTGTTGTTGTTGTTGTACTTGAATGATAACACCCATATTTCATCCATTTTTAGGGCTATATAAATGCTGGGATTGCATCAGATAAGGTGGCAAAGGGGCATGACACTTCTTCTGAAGTTGTGGAAATACCCAAGCTAAATGAATCGCATCCAATGGAATCAATCAGCATTCAAGATGGTATTGTCTCTGTACCACTCCAGAATGATGATTTTGGGAATGGCACATGTTGCGGAACTGTATATACTAAAAATACGGAATGTGCTTTGGTAGAAGCATCAAATGAAAAGAATTGTCCCACTGCTAACTGTGATGCTCTGGAGTTGCTACCTCACTTGAAGTCTGAAGAACAGCCAACTGAAGAAAAGAATCTGCATGTGTCAACTCAAGGTAGAGATGCACCACCGCTGTCCAGCAATTTGGATTTCCAATGTAGGTCATATCCGGACAATTCTGTTGGAAAAGTTGAAGTCTCTCATCAACCAGAAGTACCTGAAACTGGAACTTGTGGAAACAACTGTCAAAGTGATAGGGTTGAATCTGGTGTGTATAGCAAAAGGATAATCATCGTGGGAGCTGGCCCTGCTGGTTTAACTGCTGCCCGCCATTTGCAACGACAAGGTTTTTCGGTCACTGTTCTTGAGGCACGAGATAGGATTGGTGGTCGTGTTCATACGGATCGCACATCACTTTCAGTTCCTGTAGATTTGGGTGCTAGCATTATTACGGGGGTGGAGGCTGATATAGCTACTGAAAGACGGGCTGATCCATCATCTTTGATTTGTTCTCAGCTTGGTCTTGAACTTACTGTGTTGAATAGTGCTTGCCCTCTGTATGATATAGTAACTGGTGACAAGGTTCCTGATGCTTTGGATGATGATTTAGAAGCCGAATACAATGGCCTTCTTGATGAGATGGCACTGCTTTTTGCACAAAATGGTGACAGTGCGATTGGTTTATCACTTGAGGATGGACTGGAGTATGCTCTTAGGAAGCATCGTGCCGCTCAACATATGGATTCTGTGGAGCGGGATGATCACTTGAGAAGTATGAGCAATGCTGGAGCTATAGACATTTCCAAAAGTGCTTCAACAGAAAAGGAGATAGCTCATTGTGCGGAGGATGATAAGGTAGACGTCCTCAGTTCTCTTGAGAGAAGGGTTATGAACTGGCACTTTGCACATTTAGAGTATGGTTGTGCTGCAACACTAAAATCTGTATCCCTTCCATACTGGAACCAGGATGATGTATATGGAGGATTTGGTGGTGCTCATTGCATGATTAAAGGTGGCTATGACACTGTTCTAGGGAGCCTCGCAAAAGGACTTGATATTAGGTTAAACCATGTTGTAACTGAAGTACTGTATGGACCTGAGGAGTTAGGTGCTAGTTGCAAGGATGGAAAATATGTCAAGGTTTCCTCATCAAATGGAAATGAATTTATTGGAGATGCTGTGTTGATCACTGTTCCTCTTGGTTGCTTGAAAGCACAGACAATTCAATTTTCTCCCTCCTTGCCAGATTGGAAACTGTCTTCTATAAACAAGCTTGGATTTGGTGTTTTAAACAAAATAGTATTGGAGTTCCCTGAGGTATTTTGGGATGATAATGTGGATTACTTTGGTGCAACTGCAGAAGAAACAGATTTAAGAGGACGGTGCTTTATGTTTTGGAATCTAAGAAAGACAGTTGGGGCACCAGTTCTGATAGCTCTACTTGTTGGGAAGGCTGCTATAGATGGACAAAACATCAGTTCTGATGATCATGTTAAAAATGCTATGGTGGTCCTCCGGAAGCTCTTTAGGGATGCTTCTGTACCTGACCCAGTTGCATCTGTTGTGACAAATTGGGGCCTTGATCCCTTTAGTAGAGGTGCTTATTCTTATGTTGCAGTTGGAGCATCCGGGCGAGATTATGATATTCTTGGAAGGCCAGTTGCAAATTGTTTATTTTTTGCTGGTGAAGCAACATGCAAAGAGCATCCAGATACTGTTGGTGGTGCAATTTTGAGTGGTTTGCGAGAAGCTGTTCGCATCATTGACTTGGTGAACAATGGAAATGACTATATCGCTGAGGTAGAAGCTCTACAAACTTACCAAATGCAGTCAGACAGTGAAAGAAATGAAGTTAGAGACATGTCAAATAGACTTGAGGCGTGTGAACTTTCTACTGCTCTAAGTAAAAACTCATCTGATGCAATATATCCAATCGTTAGCAAGGAATCTTTGCTGCAAGAAATGTTCTTCAGTGCAAAGACAACATCAGGGCGCCTACATTTGGCTAAAGAGTTATTGAAGCTTCCTACAGATGTTCTTAAATTATTTGCTGGGTCTAAAGAAGGACTAAATACACTGAACTCATGGATACTGGTGAGTTGTTTATTTAAGTATTACATACATGGTACCGGCACTTTTACTATATTGAAATTCTTCATTTTTGCAATCTAATTTTGACAGGATTCACTTGGGAAAAATGCTACTCAACTACTGCGCCATTGTGTGCGCTTGCTTGTGCTTGTTTCCACTGATTTGGTAGCTGTGCGTTTATCAGGTACGTACAAAGCTCCATGTCCCTTGAATGGCATTTCTTAGGAAATGCCTTTTGACATGGCAGGTGTTTCATGTTCATCCCTTCCAACCTTAACTTTGGAAGAGTACGAAACCATACTGGGTTATTACTCCCTCCGTTCCAAATTACAATTTGTTTTGTTTTTTCTAGATATATAGTTTGTACTATGCATCTAGCCATAATTTGTATCGTGCATAGCAAAATCTTAGGAATGTAATTTGGAACGGAGGTAGTAGATTCTTAGGAATGTAATTTACCTTACCAGTTTAGCAAACTCCAATGTCTGTTTATTCACTAGGTTTATGAGAAGGAAAACAAATAAGTAAATATCTGAACTGAGAGAAGAGTACTATATATGTGCACTACTAAATTAATCCTTGTCTCTTATAGTTAGTGCACCTGTGGATGCTTGTATAAATTATTTGCTACTGCAGCCTGGCAACAAGCCTGATTCTTCTCTTTGTACTTCATGCAGGAATTGGGAGAACTGTAAAGGAAAAGGTTTGTGTGCACACAAGCCGAGATATTCGTGCTATAGCTCGTCAGTTGGTCTGTGTCTGGATTGAAGTTTTTCGTAAAGAAAAGGCTAGCAATGGTGGACTCAAATTGCTGCGTCGAATACCATCAATTGAATTGAGTAAGACCAAGAGTAAGGATCTGCAATCAGGAAAGCCTACCTTACGTGTGCCGAATGAAACTTTGGACAATAATAAAGTAGCTTCCCAGCGCCAGCGTGCAAGATTCACAAGTAGCAACTCACCACCAAAAACAAACAAGAAGTTTGAGAACAAGGAAACAAAATCGGAAACTGTGACAGCTACAAGGTCCGATGGCAACTCGCTTTCCCAAAAGAAACAGCATGGTATTGAACCTAAGGTGGACCATGGCATCCCTATTTCTGAGGAAGAAGCTGCTGCATTCGCTGCTGCTGAGGTTGCTCGAGCTGCTGCCATAGCAGCTGCACAGGTCTGTGACTAAACTTTTCTTTTTTACTTATATTTTCCCAACTAGCCAGGTTTTAATATTCACAGCATTGATCATGTTATCAGCTCTCATATGAACATTACCCATAAAAGTTGAGTGCCTCTCTATATCAATAACAATTTCAAATCTAACACTGCAGAATTAGAAAATTTATGCTGCTTTAAGCTTTACTTCATCTTAATCTAGGGCATGTGTTTTCTAGTTTAAGCTTTATTTCTTTTCTCGCAAATTCTAGTGCATATATTTTCTGCTATAACCTGTGCATATATTTTCATTTTTCCCTTATCTATAACCTGTTGCCCTTCTTTTTATTTATCACTGAGACACACCTTCTGTCATGCAATGATTAGAACAAGTTTATTTACCACTGTTAACCATCAAACCATCACGTGTGATTGAGCATCAACTAAAATTAGAAATTTTAAAATTCAAACATAGAATTTGAGGCTTAGAATTTTGAAACTTGTAAGCAGTTTTGACTCTGGCTTTAAATAATAGAGATAAAAACATGAAAATTTGAGAAAATTGAGCCGGCCAATGGCCAATTATGGTAATTAAGGCTTGGATTAGAATCAGAATGGTATATACAAATATTTTAGTCAAATTTTGCTACAGGACACTCTGATTTCATGGTATATGCCTTTTCACACTAAAAACAGCAAAATTAGTTGTAGGACACTAGGCGGTCTCCTGCAGCTCCTACGGCCAATTTTGTCGTTTTCAGTGTGAAGTAGCAAATTTCACGAAATCACAATGTGTTGTAGCCAATTTTGCCAATATTTTATTAGCTTTCATTGGTCCAAAATGAATGAACTTTTGCAGTGTTCTAACAAAGAAAAGAAACGTAATCTAATTCCTTACTCATGTATGTTTTTTTATGTGCTGGTCTTTTCATAGGCTTATGCATCTGTAGAGGCAGAGATAAGTGTGCCTCGTGAGCTTCCAAAGATACCATCATTCCATACTTTTGCGATGCGTGATCACCATTTGGATGAATCTGATACAAGGAAAAAGGCGTTGAAGGATAATTTTGGGAAACTTGAGTGCATATCAGAAAATGATTCCAAGAATGACAAAGCTAAGGACTTGCCTGACAATGCCGACTGTGCAGATGTTGACAGCTTGAAAATGTCTGGTGATAATTGTACACAGAGGAGCCACTCAAACGAGAAAGCCTGCCTAGGCAATACTAGGGATCATTCTACAGATATTGATATTTTAGACAGTCGGTTTACGAGGGCATGGGTGGATACTGATACAATCTGCATTGATGGTGTTAAGGATCCTCTAGCCATTGAGAGGTGGCAGGCACAGGCAATGGAAGCTGATAAAGAATTCTACAGTCGGATATGCATACCTGATGAAGAAGATTCAATTAATCAGAAGCAGACATGTCGTAGTTCTGCCTCACAGGGTGCCGACAGCAAACCTGCATCCGAACGGCAATCAAGGGGCGTGGAACACATAAAACAGGGTCTTGTGAATTTCATAGCCTCGCTGCTGATGCCATTATACAGAGGAAAAAAGATCGACCGGGAGGGGTACAAAACAATCATGCGGAAAGCTGTTAACAAGGTATTATGTCCTGTATTTTCATAAAAAAATTCTTGCAAATTTGATTATCAACTTGGAAAATGTAGTTTGATAGACTTTGTTTTGCTATTGTTTTATGGTAGTTGGTTCATGCTTTAAGAATGTTTATTTTCCACATAATGCTGCATGTGTTGCTTGATTCTCTTACCGTCTTATTTCCATCATCTGTGATCTATGTAAACATATGAATTGATAGTACTCTCTATTTTTCTCTGACCTCAACAGATAATTGAGACATGCTCAGAAGGAGAGAAATTGATGACTACTCATGAGTTTCTTGATGTTAAAAGGAAAAATAAGGTGCAATGGTGTTCACTTCTTACCAAAGTTTATACTTCTGTTCAGACCCTACCTTACTAATACTGCATTGCCCTCTATCAATGATGTGCATCGTTCTGTTGATTTCTCTCTGATGGCTTGTGCTTCTGATGGCAGGAGCCATTCTACGTCTTAATAATGTCTTCTGATAATTCTGTTACATAAGTGGAAATCTGGAATAATGTTTATGTTCTAACTCATGGGGTGCTGCTAAATAAGCTCGCACATTTAAGGAGGAAAAGATGAGGACAATCATTAACTTTAGGCATTAATAAGGCAATGTAATAACTCTATGTACAGTACAGCAAGCTGAGGCCCTAGTTGGGGGCACAATGAATCTGCCTCCTTTATCTTTATCGTCCTTCAGTGGCAGCTCCTTATGATCTCCATCAGGTAAAGATCGGGAAAGCCGGATGAACAGTTGAGGGGAGGAGTTGGACAGTGAGCAGGTATGATCACAAGCATGTTGTGCATGCAGTAAGCTTGGATGCCAAGTTAAGTTTCTGTGGCTTGATGAAGTGGCATATGAAGATCCGGGATTCAGCGTGGTCTCATATGCGATGAGGGCTCTTGCGCCTTACATGGCGGTAGTTCAGTCCAGCCTAGCGGATTAATCCTGTTACTGGTTGTTCAGAGTTAACTTACACCAAAGTAGATCCTCTTCTTCTCTCTTGGTTGTACAGTTCTTTTGCAGTTTCTAACAGGGGTTTAACTTATAGTTGGTCGGGTTAGAAAGGCTGCAGTTTGGCAGAGAAGGTTGAGCTTTGCAGCCCTTTGTATATCCTTCGCTGCTTATAATGGGCCTCCTTGATGATTATCGGATGCTAAATGATTGCAAAAGAAAATGATGTTTGAGCCCCTAAGTTCTCTTGTTGATTTTTGCCCTTCTCCATATGTTTGTATGCTTTGGTATGATTCTGTGACTCAAGGGGGACAAAAGTCAGTTTCAACATATTTCGTGTACTCCCAGGCATCATGTTCCTATTCCTCTGTATAATGTACCTGGAGCTCTGACGGTAGAGCTTTACTTTCTCGCGCAGTACTTCAGATCTGCAACCTCGGATGTTAACGGCAACAGGTTTCAGTAACTACATGAGTTGTTTTACTTTTCATCTACATGTTTGGTTTATCTATTAAGTTCTACTCCTGTTTCTGTGTGCCATTCTTTAAAGCTCTTTGTCTTTTTCTTGAGACCCTGTAAAGAAAGCTCTTTGTTCCCCTGGTGTATCTGATACTAATTCCTTGTCTCCACTGAGCAGCCATCTGGGTTTTGTCCAGTGATTTCTTTTGAGTTAAGTAATTACCGTGCAGGTAGATGTTACATTTCTCCTCTTGTATTATTCTTTGTTACAGTGGTAACTTCTGCCTAGTCACGTGTACCTTGTGTGCTCTTCACTGATTAAATGTGTTCTTGTATTATCCTTTGTTACTGTGGTAACTTCTGCCTTCTCACGTGTACCTTGTGTGTCGTGGTGATTAAATGTTGCAGCACTGCTGGACTAGAGAGATCCAGTAGGAACCCTCATCAAGCTTAATTTTAGTCTCCTTGCATAGATGCAAGGAGTCCAGGTATACCTTTCGATCACCAGATCCAGTCCAAAGGGTTTTACCTTCTTTAACTGATACCATTTTCCATCAGAACTCTTGCAGGATGCAAAACTGAGGCCTCGTTTAGTTCCAAATTTGGGACACCAAATTTGGGAGGAAGTTGTCTCTTCGTAATCATTGCGCCACTGTAGCATTTCGTTTGTATGTGCAAAAAATTGTCAAAAAAATAATTAATTAGGCTCAAAATGTTCGTCTCACAAAGTACAACAAAATTGTGCAATTAGTTTTTTATTTCATCTATATTTAATACTCCATGTATGTTATGACATTTTGATGTGATGGGTAATCTTCTTTTTGCATAGTAAATTTGGGAGTTGTATTTTGGAACTAAAGAGGGCCTGAGGCAGGTGCTGCAAGTGGCATGAAAGGATCTAAAATTTGACCACTCCCAAGTCCCAACAAGCCTAGCCGGTCTATGGCGCGGCTACAGCATTGCTCACTTTCATGATTGTTTCTTGTGCATGCAGTTCTTGGACAACAGGAAGGAACCCTAGATCGCACACGCGGCCACCGTCCAGGGCCGTGGTCCGCTGCTTGCTTGGTGGTGGTGGGCACGGGAGAATTCATGGAACACCTCAAATGTGGAGCACTTGTATTGAATGAGCAGGCTTCAGCCCACTGTGGCGTCTCATGAGATCTTGCGTGGCTGCACTGCGTCATCCATTCAGTTCATCCAGCTTTTACTGCACACTTGAACAGTGCCATTAGTAAGCCGTGATAGATGTATTTGCTGGTGTCTCAAACAAAGATCTTGGGCTGGAGTGAATGATTGGTGTTATCGAGCCATTCTGTTGTACATGCAGGCAATGTAATAACTCTATGTACAGTACAGCAAGCTGAGGCCCTAGTTGGGGGCACAATGAATCTGCCTCCTTTATCTTTATCGTCCTTCAGTGGCAGCTCCTTATGATCTCCATCAGGTAAAGATCGGGAAAGCCGGATGAACAGTTGAGGGGAGGAGTTGGACAGTGAGCAGGTATGATCATAATGGGTCCATTCATAATTTTATATACAGTTATACACCATTTATGGGAACCACTGTGAGGTGACAATGCATTTCAAAGACACGGTAATGTGTTACAGGGTACAGCAAGGTATGGTGTGGTGACCTTTGCTCTGAATCTCAGCAGGTTGACGCGGAAACTGTCCGGGGGTCCAGATTTGAGTTGGGCTGACCCCTGGGCCCTGGCAGGCGTGGCAGCCACGACATGGGAATAAAGTGAGTCTTCAATCTCCCCATGGGCCATGTTTAGTTCTCAAAAGTTTCTAAAAAGTTACTCCCAAATACACTATGCAAAAAGAAGATTCTCCATCACATCAAAATGTCATAACATGCATGAAGTATTAAATGTAAATGAAATCAAAAATTAATTGCACAGTTTTGTTGTACTCCGCGAGACAAACATTTTGAGCCTAATTAATCAATTTTTAGACAATTTTTTCACATACAAACAAAAATGCTACAGTGACGCAATGATTACGAAGAGACATCTGCACCCAAATTTGCACCCCAAATTTGGAAACTAAACAGGGCCATGGTTCCTTGGATCCATTTCACATTGATTAGGTTCTTTCATAGGATGGTTGGGCAGCAGAGGAAGCATCGAACATGTGAGAAATCAGAAAATCCTCTTCAGTTCTAGTTACATTTCAGTGATTCATAATGCTTGCATCTCCTATACAAATCACATTTTTTATTGTACATGATGTTGTATCGTTCGTTCAAAAATATAATGTTGTATATCATGGATCACAGGAATGCACGGCGAAGAAAACAGGGGAAAAGAAGATACAAGCAGCTCCACAAATTGATCATGTCACATTTTGTTCACGGATTACAGCTGAAACGACTCATCATTTATCATACTTATACACAGGACCAGGCAAGAATTTTCTCAGCCTTCAATATGAAAACTTGAGAATGAGAAGAAAATACAATGGGGGAAAAAGGAGAAAAAAAAAGGTAATGTAATTAGGTAACCTTCACATTTCTCTCGAGCTCTTCTGCCCTTACACTTCCTGTCGCCTCCTGTTTCTCGTCGCAGCCTTGCCATGTTCTTGGAAGACCCACCATCTTGTTAACCTGATTCTGAGGTGCGTTCTTAACACTCCCCGTGATTTCTTTCTCCCTATATAAATTACTGCCCAGCAATCTCACCGTTTCCTGTCCCAAATCTCCTCCAGCTCCCTGGCCAGGTCCTTCTGCCGCCCAACAACAATTGTGACGTGGTCCTTGCCGTCGACGACATTGACCTTGGCGCGCGGGACCTTGGCCTTGACGGCGTAGCTGCACTGCACGGGGAGGAGCTCGTCGTCGCTGCCGTGGTAGACGGTGACGTCGCAGGCGAGCTGGTCCCGGACCACCTCGAGGCACTTGTCGATCTTGCCGGCGCTGCCGCAGATGATGTTGTGGAGCGTGTGCCACGACGCGATGTGTGTGTGGCAGAAGAAGCCGTCCATGAGGTAGGTCCGTACCCTGTCCGGAGGAGCACGACGAATGGTCGGTTAGCCAGAAAATAAACCGTTGGTCCCAAAACAAACAAACCGTTTGCCTAGCTTGGTTTAGCAGCTACTGCACTAGTTATATCAAATCCTTGCTCAGTCATGCGCCCCGCTGGCGCTGGCTACATATGAATATGCGGAAAGATGGATGAACTGTATCTGTATGCGTTCCTTTCGGGGTACCCTTCACCTAACCTCAAAACCCAGAGAGTTGGAGAATTAATGGCCATTTCCTGGTGCTGCTAAATAAGCTCGCACATTTAAGGAGGAAAAGATGAGGACAATCATTAACTTTAGGCATTAACACCATGATACACCCTTTTCATGAAAAACGTCAATTGTTCGTTTGCAGTTTGCACTAAAATGGACGGCATGCTTTTTTTTTTCTTCTTCAAAATTATAGTTTGAGGTAATTCAGCGGAATCAGCTGGGCAGCTGGCTCTGTAGGTTGGACAGCTGCAGCCTGCAGCTGAGCGAGTGGCTGCCTGGGCTGGCCAGTGGCCACCCGGCAGTGGACCGGCAGATGGCCGCAGGCCGCTGCACCAAGCACACCAGCGGCTGACCGAGGTCAACCCCATTCCTATGCACTGCATTAACTCCCATTGATCACATAGACGCAGGGAGGCAGGCCTGGCCCCACCGGCGTTCCTAAATGCTGGATGAAGTACGAAGAGAGTCGAGATCCTGTTGATGCGATGAGATGCGACCTACTCTAGGAGAGTTCGCTTAATTCCCGTTGGTTTATGCAAAATCAAACCAACCAATTGGAAGTTGGCCAGGCGGCGTACCGCAGACCAGTCCCCGAAACCCCCATTGGATTTGGATGCAGGATGAAGGAAAATGTCGTTGAGCCGGTCGCTGACCTAATTTCACCTCACAGATGCGCGCCAAATTCCATGATTGATTTGGGTTTCTCGTTTCCACTCCTTCCTAGTGAAGAATGGAAAGGTTTGTCGACGCAAAAGATTTATTTTATTTTATTTTTTTACTTAGGAAGAGAAGAAGCCGGCAGTAAAGTAGTAGAGGAGGTGAAAAACAAGCGTTGGATTTGCAATTGGCACCTGTAGAGGGTGAAGACACGGAAGGCGAGCTCCCAGAGGCGGTGGTGCTTGCAGAGCACGATGCTGACGGTCCGGCTGAGGTGCTCGTACCAGCACGCCACCGATGCCCCGAACGCGATCGGCGGCCACACCCGCCGCGGCGCCACCGTCCGGAGCACGTACTGCGTCCCGACCTCCCCGCGCGGCACCGGGAAGTAGGGCTGCAAAGTTTCCATCCGTCCGGTCAGATCAATGAATGGGTGGGTACGCGAGCGAGCGAGGCCGGCGGCGCACGTACCGGCGCAACGAGGGTGAGCGACTTGACCGCGGCGGGGTACTTGACGGCGAGCGCGAGCGCGAGGATGGAGCCGAGCGAGTGCGCCACGATGTGGAAGGACCTCACCCCGTGGCGCTCGATGACGGAGCGCTCGATCATCTCCACGTGCTCCCGCAGCGTGTAGAGCGAGTCCGCCGGCTTGGGGCTGCGCCCGAACCCGAGGAGGTCCACCGCGAACAGCCGCCGCCGGGACCGCGCCGCCGGGCTCACGTGCGGGAGCACCGTCTCCGTCCAGAACCCCGACGACGAGATGAACCCGTGGATGAACAGCACGTCCTCCTCCGTCGCCGCCGCCGCCACGCCGCCGCCTGCATTCAATTTATTTATTAGTTCGATTTTAATTTGTCGACAGAACGAACGGCGGCGACAGGGTGGCGACGTCGTACGTACCTTGCGGCGGCGGCGGCGGCGCCTCGACGTGGACGAAGAGGCGGTCGGTGTCGGCCGGGTTGCAGTTGGCGCAGTGGCAGTCGGACCACCGCGGCGACGGGTACGGCCGGTCCTTGCCGTCGCCGACGCCGATCTTGCCGCGCAGCATCTGCACGATGGCGGAGTGCACGGTGACCCCGCGCGGGGCGGCGCCGGGCCCGTGCGCCGACGCGGACGCGGACGCCGAGGCCGAGGCCGCCGCGCAGGCGACCACCGAGGGGCGCGCGTAGAGCGTGTCGGAGATGTCCTCGAGGTGCAGCCTGGTGGCGGAGAGCATGCTGACCACCTTGGAGCCGCCCCGCTCGGACACGACGATCTTGCCGGCGGGCCCCGCGGCCGCCGACGCCGCCGGCGGGCGCGCGCAGTAGCAGGGCCGCCACGCGCCCTCGGCCACGTAGTCCGCCACCCGGTACACGACGCAGAGCAGCACCTCCAGCGCGTCCAGCAGCATGAACACGACGAGGCTCACGGCCTCGTTCGCCGCACGGCCGGCCGACGCCAATGCCGACCGCGCCGCGGCGCCCATCCCCGCCGACGACGAGCACCGAGGCCAAGAACAAAGGGAAGGCTCTAGGCAGGCGCGTACGTGGAGGGGAAGGAGGGGTGGCAGCGCAGCGCAGGGGCTCAGGCCGTCAGGAAGGTGGTGGTGGTGGTAAAGAAGGGGAGGGTGCAGTGGTGACTGGTGACTGGTGAGCGCGAGGCGAGGCGCGAGGGAGTGAATTGATGGTGCTCTCGCATTAAAGCGCAGGGGTTGGTGGTAGTTGAACTGACACGGCCAACTGGTGCACGCGGCGGGCTGGGCTCTCCGGACCAGCCGCAGGCAAGCAGGCAGCCCAAGTAAGCTCAGCGCCTGCACCTGTCGGAAGGCGTTTGATTTTGTACTCGTACGCACACGAGACGGCCACAAGGTCCACGGGAGGCGACAGGAAAATGCGGTATCTGTTGGCGCTGCTAGTAAAAAAGAGGCCACTGTTTCTTTTTCTCCCGTGGAGGTCACTTGCCGTCTCTGAATCCTTTTTTTTAGGGCTGATAACTTTCCCTTGAAATTGGAGGCCACGTCCAGGGGAAACAACGAGACAGTGAAAGCACAAAGGGCCACACTTTTCTTGAGACATTGTTGGCGTCGCTGTTGACGCTTGCGCGCCCTGAACGGCGGTCTCAAGGCGCAGCAGCAAGAGCATTTGTGTAGGTTCCTCATCGGACAGGACTCTTTCAAGGTAAACATAGATGGACAGCATCTGCTGGTGCTCATGCAGCTGCGTGTTTGTTTCACTGCAAACAAAGCCGGTGCAAAGTGCAAACACCGACAGGCTATCGACAGCAGAAACTATATGTGCAAAAAACCAAGTCAAGGAGCATGCGTTTCTGGCTAATTCCCTTTTCTTTCCTCGGGATATACGGGCTCGAAATACGGTTCCCAAGTACAAGACTGGGGACGAAGATTTCAGCCATGATGATGATGCATGGCCGCGTTTCGCCAGTGTACAATTTCCTGAGGGGAATTCTGCCAGTGTCCAGCGCCGCGCATCTGCAGCGTTCTACGTACGCACATGGTTGTGTACGCACGCGTCTCTTTCGGGCACGACACGAGGGATGATTTCGGGACTGTGTTGCGGTGGTACTGCAGCGCAGTAAATATGTCGTACTGTACCCATCGCCTAGACGTCTAGCACGTTCGTAGCCGGACTCGTCAATAGTATTCGATTCGGCCATGATCCGAAATATCCGTGCCACCACTGTGCTCCAAGATAGAACAAGGAACTTACGTGCAGCAGACACGTGTACGTGGATGTCATTATGGACAGGTTTACTGCGGAACACGTTTGCATTTCAGTAATTGAACTCTCCACGGCCTGAACATTTTTATAGTGGTACATGAGCTAGCTGACCAGCAGTTAAAAGATGGGAAACCTGAGGAAACTGCCTGCACTGCAACTGAGTGAACGACGATTTAATATAGTCGTTATACTAGCTGTATACATACTAACGCCAGTCCCAGTGCAAGGTTTCATGAGGTTTCATGCACATTAAATAGGGTGCCAACTCAGTATTTTAGATGATGTGGCATGGAGTTAATGAGGAGAGATGAAATGGGTTTCATCTAGATGAAACTCTGTATGCACAGTTTCTAACAAGTCTGTGTCTTGCATGCATCGTCTAGGAAACATCAAAATGAAACTTTGAATTGTATGAACCATTTCATCTGTAAATTTATTGTCTTCTTACTTATATGGCATTCTTAGAAACACAAAAATAAAATCCCCACTGAGACTAGCCTAAAACAGCCGGATAACCAGACGAAACAATCAGCATCTAGCAGAGATCGCGACCATTTCCGCTGATGGCGAACACATGACATGACGAGCGAGATTAGAGTACCAACCGGGGGGTACGGACGACGCTGTGAGCTTACATGATTTTACACTTGTTTAGTAGGTGAGCTAAGGCGGGAGGAAAGCTGAGACGAGCAGACCGTGTAGGTGAGCAGGAGCCGGAATTCACAGCCCCCCTTGTTTATTCGGGATTCAGCAGTACAGGGCTCGAATTCAGATCGAATTGTTTCTAGATTTAGGTAGAGGTTGCCTCTTTGCCGTGCGAGAGTTGGCGCCAGAGTCACCGGTGGAAAGAGACGGCCGGCATTGGTGAGCTGACTGCGGATGTGCGGTAGTTGTATGCTAGTATACTGCATCTGGGATTTCTAGGTGCAGTGATGGTTGTGGGAGTTGGAAAAATCTTAGTGAGCAAGATGGTCTAATATCTTAGGGAGTAGATGGAAAAACTCACGTGATTCGTGTAGGTGAATGTGTTGCGTGCAAGGAAGCAGAGGTTAATCATGTTCGATTTGGCGATTTGATAAGCTTCAGTGAGTGAGCAACGTCGAGTCGGCAGTGTAATGGCTTGGCTCTTGTTGGTGGCGAAAAGATCAGTGTGAAAATTAACAGAGTTCAAGTAGGGAAATATATATGGTGAACAACCATTAAGATAAATTATTTGTTCATTTTTTCAGTACATAAAGGACGACTTTTTTCTTGAAATAATCATATATAAGACAGCGTTAATGGATCTTGCGTACCACGACTACGGGCTGTTTTTATTTATCTACTCCGTATATAAACTATATAGATATCCCCCAATCATTAACTTCATTTCTCTTAACATGCAAGCTATTCATGTCACGCCATGTCACCATCCACTAGTGGATACTTATGTCTTCCACCGATTTTCTGTGCGTAATAGCATCCAAGAATATTGTCATATAATCACCTTAGTGTTCTATTTTTAAATTTCACCTTAAAATCGTGTATAATATTATTACAAAAAAATATTGTCATACAATCATCTTAGTGTTTTTATTTTTAAATTTTATCTTAAAATTTAAAAAAATTCCGTTGCATCGTGCGGGGTATCATCTAATTTATTTATAATAACGGAGCCTTTTCACTCCATGTCTGCAGATTTTTCACTTGCAACAATTCCAGCAATATTATGTCGAGGGGTCGATGCCGCACGGAGGTTGCGGAGCGATAGAGGGGTCGATGTTGCACGGAGGTTGCAGAGCGATAGCGGCGAAGTCTGGCAAGGACCACACCGTGGCCATTTCGCCCTTGGCGTCGCACGGAGGTTGCGGAGCAATAGCGGAAAAGTCGGGCGAGGACCACGTCATTTCCGCCCTCGGCATCGCACGGAGGTTGCGGAGCGATAGCGGCGAAGTCTGGCGAGGATCACGTCGTCGCCATTCCGTCCTCTCTCTTTGAGACGCCATTCCGTCCTCCCTCGCCGAGCCAATCCCAATTTCCACCTTGATCGTACCGCGGGAATGATCAACAAAGCTGTGGCGCACATAGCTCTTCATGTCGCAGAGTGCATCGACCTTGGCTGATGTGTAGATAGGCGCAGAGTGCGTCGACCTAGGCCGACACGGAGATAGGGGCGATCACCGCAATATCGCAGAAGCCGCGGAGGAGATCGCGTCCTCTACAGTTGCTTCGGCATGTTAGAGTGCACAGCGCAATCCGGCCCGACCCGCTATACCCACGAGCCAATGCCCCAACAAGCCAGGTCCACCGGAGCCACAACCAACCATGGCTTTAGCCTAACTCAACCCAAAAGATTAGTCTAATAGGTGAGGGTTGCCCCGCCTTAGGCCAGTCTCAGTGGGGATTTCATAGGAGTTTCATGGCATTAAATGTGCTGATGTGGTAGAGAAGAGAGAATGGAGAGTTTTATGGCATGTGAGAGAAGTTTTATCATCATTAAACTCTTCTAGCACAATTACCTAATTTTTATTCTAGGTAATTGTATAGTGAAATTATGCACTGAGACTGGCCTTATATGTTGTGCTCCAACACTACCAATTTCAATGTGGGACTAAACCCAATAATCTCTCACGTCACACATCGGGCACAACTCTTCCATCACATACACCCCGTGTGATCACCCGGAAGACGTTATCCCAGGCCTCGAGTCCAACTCTCCAGTCACAATACCCTGTGTGAGCCTCTTGAGAGGTTCACGAGTTGCCCCGTCACCATGTGACCCTTGAGATGTTTCAGGTTTTCCGACCTACGGCTCTGATACCACTTGTTAGAATGCATCACGGAATCCGGCCCGACCCGCTATACCCACGAGCCGGCACCCCCAACAAGCCCAGGCACACCGAAGCCACAACCAACCAAAGCCCAGGCCTAACTCAACCCAAAAGACTAGTCTAATATGTGAGGGCTACCCCCGCCTTATATGTTGTGCTCCCCCATCATCAATTTTCGATGTGGGACTAAACCTACCACGATAGATGCTGCTGCTGCCACCGCGAGGAAGGCGACGGTGTCCGCGGCGGCGGCGAGGGTTGCTATGTCGGATGTCACGAGGAAGTCTGCTAAGTTGCTGGTAGCGTTGGAAATCGAGACCAAATCCTTGGCTACTGATTCGTTTGGTGTTGAGCCTTCCATGATGAGTATGGCTTTCTCCGAATAGGGTTTTACTTCTTGCCCTCCTGGCTGTTATCAGTTTTACTTCTTGCACTGGTCTGTTACCGTTCTTGGCTCACTATGGCATCTTTATACTTACAGCCACCTGATCTTTCTAACGCTCACGGCCCAGTTGACGGTGGCTATACAGAGATTGCTTCTATCCTTGCTGAGGATGATAAGAGTGATGCCACTGCTTCAAGATTAAATATCATAGCAGTCCCATCAACTGTTCAGCACAAGATCACAAATTTTAGAGAACTATAAGCAGCGGGCTTACTAGAGGAAGAGAAAGTGGTTTACCAGCAAAAACCAGGAACAACAACAAGGTAATGGAATTGTCTTCACAATTAGTTGCTATACAAGGAACCACAAATAAAACATTCTAATGGATATTTGTAGATAGTACTCGAAGGCAAAATTAAGGGTGTGATCTATAGGTGCCTCTGCTATTATGAGTTATGGACACAAGCCTGGCGAGGACCACGGTCGACAAAGCTGTGGCGCACACCGCTCTTCAGGCCGTAGAGTGCGTCGACCTAGTCTCGAGGGATAAGTCTTGTGTTATTGTTTATAGATTAGTTTCACTTACGTTTTAGGATCTGAACAATTTAATCTTGTGATATTGTCACATCTTATCCAGAATAATTTCAATTTTACTTATAATATACCTATATGTTTTTAGTTCACTAGAAGTTGTATGACTAAATTGGAAAAAAAATCCTACTTCAATACTTTGCTGAATGGTTCGATAGCTGCTGAAGTAATACGTGTTGAGATGTACCTATTAGCTATATGATTACTAATTATCATTCGTATTACATGACTTATTTCAAGCAAAAATGTTTGATTTAGTTTGTACCACATGATTATTGTTGGTATTTACTCAATGGTTTCTCTGATAGTATAATTTACTGATTATTATGTTACGTACGCATGTCTGTAATAGTAGCTATGTTCAAATATTACAAAACAATGCACAACTATAGTAATTAGTTAGGTTGGCGCATGACGTGCAACTTTACCAAATGTGCTAACTTAAAACAACGATAAAATACAAATTTGTTACAGTACTATGCCGAAACTAGCACCGCATGAATAAAATAAAATAAAATAAAATAAAATAAAATAAAATAAAATAAAATAAAATAAAATAAAATAAAATAAAATAAAATAAAATAAAATAAAATAAAATAAAATAAAATAAAATAAAATAAAATAAAATAAAATAAAATAAAATAAAATAAAATAAAATAAAATAAAATAAAATAAAATAAAATAAAATAAAATAAAATAAAATAAAATAAAATAAAATAAAATAAAATAAAATAAAATAAAATAAAATAAAATAAAATAAAATAAAATAAAATAAAATAAAATAAAATAAAATAAAATAAAATAAAATAAAATAAAATAAAATAAAATAAAATAAAATAAAATAAAATAAAATAAAATAAAATAAAATAAAATAAAATAAAATAAAATAAAATAAAATAAAATAAAATAAAATAAAATAAAATAAAATAAAATAAAATAAAATAAAATAAAATAAAATAAAATAAAATAAAATAAAATAAAATAAAATAAAATAAAATAAAATAAAATAAAATAAAATAAAATAAAATAAAATAAAATAAAAATAAATTGATTGCATACAATATCTAGTCATACAAAATTTCTATATTACACTTGTCATTCGAGCATAATATAATATTTTTCTTAGAAGTTAATTGATGTTTGACATTAATAGATAGACCTAATGAAGTAACGTGATATGCTACACTAATTTATATTTCGCATAGGAAAAATTAAGAACATTAGTAAGACCAAGGGTGAAATGCAAGATACAAAGTATATTTTATACTAAATACCAAAAGAATCGTCATTGATATTTTTTTATAAAATTCATATTTTTTTACAAAATTCATAATGGGTCCCACCCAAATAGTGATATGGTTCCCGCAATAGCACGTGGGCCCCACCTAAACATAATAGGGGCCCTATATGATTAGCACGTGGGTCCCATCTGAATATTGTCTAGGTCCAACATTACAGTAGGGTTCATCCCACATGACGTGCTACAGTAGCAAGACACATGAGGAGGCTCGAGCTTTAGATACGTAGTTGATGAGATAATTATCATGTTCACCCACCTATGCAAAATTTTCCAGGGTTCAAATACTGCTTGGCCTCTTGCAGATTCTGGGTCATCTCTACGTATGGTTCTAGGTATAGGCGTTGCGTCGCAATCACATTTCCAGGTGCCCGCTAATTCCAACTTAAGCGCTGTAATGGCACTGGTACAGAAATGGTTTGTGCTGCCCAATTCCAACTTAAGCGCCCGCCAGTGCAAATGAGGTTCATTTGTGCTTGCATGCCACTTAAGCGCTCGCCAGTGCAAACTCGTGCAACACTGCATATATTAGGTATATTGATAGTAGAAAATAGGTTTAGTGGCATAGCAGTTCAAAAGTGCTATATATGTGTGAATTAGTCTGGCTTGAGATATAGTAAACATTGTCTTAGATGTATTGGTTTGTGAATCATATAAGGTTCACCTTAAACATTAAATGTATTCACATGTTATAAAAGTTTAAACATTATATTTAACAGTAAATTTGAAGCTTACAATGCAAGTGTGCAGTTATCTTCTAACAATTGCAAATTTAACGCCAATTTTATGTATACTATCATTAATATTTCAACCTCTTTCGTAAAATTGTTGGTGAGAGATAACTTTTTTCAGTTCATTACAACTAATGTACATTTTATTGCTAAATTATGACTTTCTAATAAAGATTTGAGAATTTTTTGGACATGGTTCAAATACCCTCCAAAAATAAAAATATTATTTGAAAAATATTTACATAAATACCATACCATTACAAAAACATGAAAACATTTACAATACACATCGGGCCCTATTATTTTAGAAAAGCAATATTGTATACTACAAAATATTACAATAGACATTGGGCCTCTTACACAAAATATTACACAAAAATTATTATATAAGTACTAATGGATAAATAATTTGTGCACTACTGTTTACTACACATTAGGGCCCTATTTTTTTGGACAAAAAAAATTATGCCGCACAGAGAACTCGAACCCAGGTCATTCAAAATAGGTCTAACCAGCAGGCGATAATCAGTCAGCCTTTACAGAACAGTAAAATAACTATGGCCACACCCAATTTTTACAGAACAGTCAAATAACTATGGCCACACCCAATTTAAACTAGTGAGCCTGTTTGTGCTGGTAGGCAACATAAGCACCCGCCGGCATAAATGCCATATATATACGTGCCCACCCCCTCCATATATATGCGCACAACTCAAACGACGCAGCCAGGCTGGCCAAATTTTCGGTGCCGTGAAAGGGACTCTTAGCCTAGCCTAGTAGTTGGAGCACCTGAGTAGCATCTTGCAGACCCAGGTTCGACTCTCTGTGGGAGCGAATTAACTGGGTTTGAAATAAAAATTATAAATAAATAGGTAGGGACTTCCCCTATTGACTTCGATCAAAAAAAATTGGCGCCACAGTACTGCCGCCGCTTCTGCCGCCCGCTCCACCCGTGCCACGTCCGACGCCTATGCCGCCACCGTCACTGCCGCCTCTCGCGGTCCCCGACGCCTCTCCGTCCCCGGCGACACCTCCTTGCTCCGCTCCGGCCGGGCCTCCACGGCTCAGCTTGCCCCGGCTGTCACTGCCACCGCCCAGTCGCCTCTTGACGTTGTCCCCGGCGAGGACCTCCTCGCTCCAGACACATCGCCGTCACACCGGCCGCGCCTCCTCGGCCCGCGCCACGACACCCCCAGCCACCTCCTCGCCCAAACTCGCCCCGTTCGCCTTCCGCGCTGGCCGCCTCCTGCTAGTTATATCTTCTAGTTATATGTGAATATTTGGTATATGTGAATGTTTTTACGAATATTTGTTAGTTGTTATATGTGAATATTTATGTGAATATTGATTCATCAAAATTATAAAATTTGTATGCTAATATTGATACTAGAAAATTGTAAAAATTTTAAATGAATATTAAAATATGGAAATTGTAAATTATAATTATGTGAATATTTGTGTGAATATTGATTTTTAACGAATATTTATATATGTGAATATTGATACATTATAATTATAAAATTATATGCTAATATTGATATTGGAAAATTGTAACATTTTTATGTGAATATTGACATGTGTAAATTGAAATGTATACTTATGTGAATATTTGTGTGAACATTGATTCTTTAACGAATATTTGTTATATGTGAATATTGATATATGGTAATTATAAACTTTATCTACTAATATTGATATTGGAAAATTGTAACTTTTTATATGAATATTGACATGTGGAAATTGTAAAAGAACAATTATGTGAACATTTGTGTGAATACTGTTTTTTAACAAATATGTTCTATGTATATATTGATACATGATAATTATAAAATTTATATGCTAATATTGATATTAGAAAATTATAAAATTTTTATATGAATATTGACATGTGGAAATTGTAAAAGTATAATTATGTGAATATTTATTATATGAAAATTATACTTATTAGCAATGAAGAAAAATAACACAAATCTAGAGGACGAGGACATAGATTATCATGGGGACCAAGAGCAACCTGAGGACCACGATCGTGAGTCATCATCTTCTTCATCTGACTCTAATGGCGAAGATGAAGGTTGTAATTATAGCACGCCTCCCGATTTTGAGCCTAGTCCCGATTAGCCCTGCAAGACACCGATTATTACTTTGTTTGGAATGGATTATAACAACACTACTAGATCTTGGAAAATTGTCTGTTGGAATGTTAGAGGGCTTAATTCAGAGAGAAAGCGGGATGCCATCTGGGACAAAATTAGCGAAAGCTCTTGTGAAGTAATTTGCTTGCAGGAAACAAAAAAGGAATTCTTTGACATTCATGCAATCAGGAAATTTTGTCCCCCGTAATTTGATAAGTTTGAATATCTGCCTTCAGTAGGCGCTTTTGGAGAAATAATCACTATTTGGAAATCTAATACATTTGATGGTAGACTAGCCTTTGCCAACGAGTTTTCGCTATCAATATAGCTGCATTCTAAACACAATAATATAACAAATGTATATGGCCCCTGTGTATATGAAAGAAAACATGAATTCACCACATGACTAAAGAACATACATATGCCTGAAGGAATTGATTGGATAGTCCTAGGTGACTTTAACTTGATCAGAAGTTCAGAAAACAGAAACAAACCGGATGGTGATATATAGGAAATGCTATGGTTTAATGAGGCCATAAGTGCACAAGGATGGAAAGAAGTGCCTCTTCATGGAAGACTCTATACTTGGTCTAACAAACAAGATTCACCCCTCTTGGAGAAGCTAGACTGGGCTTTCACCTCTAACTCATGGGCTCTAAGTTATCCAAATACCACTTCTTGGCCTTTGACAATGGAACCCTCTGATCATGTTCCCATGGTGATACATATTACTAGTGACATCCCCAAAGGAAGAAGCTTCATGTTTGCAAATTATTGGATGGAACATGAGCATTTTTTTTGAAATTGTGCATCATGGTTGGTCTTTACCCACTCAACAAGAGGACAAAGCAAAAATTATAACAGCAAAGTTCAAAAATATAAGGAGGGTGTTAAGAGCATAGAGGAATCATATCTCTAGTCTCATGGAGAACATTACAAATGTGAAAATGATCATTTATTTGATAGAGTTACTGCGGGAGTTTAGAGACCTGTCAGTGGAGGAATGGAACTTCAAGGGCATACTAGCTGAAAAAATGGAGTCTTTGTTAAGGCAACAAAGGATATACTGGCAACTGAGAGGGACCATCAAGTGGGTCAAGTTTGGGGTTGAAAACACAAAGTTCTTCCATGCTAATGCTTCAGCTAAGTTAAGAAGGAATACACTTGCAACATTAGTGGATTCAGATGGACAGACATAGGTTAACCATGCAGCTAAGGCAAACATTTTATGGGAAACATTCAAAGAAAGACTTGGATAATCAGAAGATCCAAAAATGGCTTTCATGCTTGAACATCTCTTGGACAGAACTGAAGGCTTAAAATATATGTCAGAACCATTTTCAGAAGAGGAAATTGACCAAGTGGTGAAATGTCTTCCTTCAGACAAGTCACCTGGACCAGATGGATTTAATACTGATTTTGTTAAAAAATGTTGAGCATGTCTCAGAAGCATAAATGGATCTCACATTTCTCTAATTCTCAAGGTGGATACCGCCCAAACTGCATCTAATTTCAGACCCATTTCCCTCCTCATTATTTCCATGAAGATTATTACAAAACTTTTGGCCAACAGACTACAAGCAATGATTTTACAGTTGATACACACTAATTAGTATGGGTTTATTAAAAACAGAACTATACAAGACTGTCTTGCATGGACCTTTGAATATATTCATCTTTGTCAACAAACAAGGAAAGAAATAGTTATTCTAAAACTGGATTTTGGAAAAGCATTTGACAAAGTTGAACATAGTCTAATCATAGTTCTCAAGAATAAGGGGTTCAACAACACTTGGTTCGATGGGATACAGGACATTCTTGGTTCAGGGACTTCTTCTGTGTTGTTAAATGGAGTGCCAGGAAAAACATTCCATTGCAGAAGAGGAGTGAGGCAAGGGGATCCCTTATCACCCTTACTCTTTGTTTTAGCTGCTAAATAACTCCAGGCTTTGCTTAATAAAGCCAAAGAAATGAACTTGCTACAATTGCCAGTGAACTTGCCTCACTGTCAGGATTTCCCAATTCTTCAATAGGCAGATGACACGTTAATAGTTATGGAAGGGTGCCCAAGACAGCTTACCTTCTTGCAAAGTTTGTAGCAATCTTATGCAGATTCAAGTGGCATGAGGGTAAACTATTCTAAATCAATGATGGTTCCTTTGAATATGACCGAAGAAAGACACACACATCTAGCCCAGACCTTTGGATGTGCAAAAGATTCCTTTCCATTTACTTATCTGGGATTACCGCTGGGAACAACAAAGCCAAAAATTTAGGAATTCATGCCTTTGATTTCAAGATGTGAAAGAAGATTGGTTTCTGCATCAGTATATCTTTCCCAGACAGGAAAGTTGCAATTGACCAACTCAGTGCTTAGCTCCCTTCCAACCTTCTTTCTCTGTACTTTCAGAATGCATAAAACTGTAATTAAACAGGTGGACAAGTACAGAAAGCACTGTCTTTGGAGGGGATCAGATATTAATGCTAAGAAACCACTCAAGGCAGCTTGGGAAATGGTATGTCTGCCAAAATCAGAGGAAGGACTAGGAGTTATAAGACTACAAATTCAGAATGAAGCCTTGCTTCTTAAAAACTTGCACAAGTTCTACAACAAAGCTAATTTACCTTGGGTGCACCTGTTGTGGAATTGCTATTACAGTAATGGTAATTTACCAGATGAAAGAAAAGTGGGCTCTTTTTGGTGGAGAGATATGCTCAAATACATCACAATGGTTAAAGGAATTGCAGTGCCCAACATTCAGGCAGGATCATCTTGTTATCTATGGCATGACTTATGGAATGGAGTCATGCCTAATCAAACTTACCCTGAGCTCTGCTCATTTGCTAAGAACAAAACCATCACTGTGTTTGAGGCAAGACATGAAACAGACTTAGGTCAGTTATTCCACCTGCCCATGTCTGAAGAAGCATTTGAGCAACTATTGCAAATAGCTACAAGTCTGCATAATTTGCCTGACTCTAAAGAAAGTGATTTTTGGAGCTACATTTGGGGATCGAACCTATATTCATCAAAAAAAAAGCATACATTCATCTCATTGGACAACGGGAAACACATCCTGCTTTTGAATGGTTGTGGAAATCAAATGTTCAACACAAGCACAAAGTGTTCTTCTGGCTTCTGTTAAAGGACAGGCTGAGTACAAGAAATTTACTGAGGAGAAAAAATATGGATTTACATACATATGAATGTGTGTTGTGCTTAAATCAACAAGAAGAGACCAGTGAGCATTTATTTCTTCACTGTCCATTTGCCCAAGCCTGCTGGAATATCATTCTTCTAAATGTGCCAGATCTTGAGTCATATGAAATCTTTGAATCATTCAGATCCCAATTGAACGTGCAGTTCTTCATGGACATAATCATTCTGATGTCTTGGTGCATTTGGATGGCAAGAGATGATTTAATCTTCAACAACACACTGCCAACCTTGCAGGTGGTAAAGATGCGCTCTCAGAAATAATTTGCTTCGGCTTCGCTGCGAGCAAAGGAGTTGATTAGACCTTTAATGTCTTCATGGATAGACTCGATCTTGTAATCTTTTTCATTTTCCTTATTTCCTTCTTTGTTCCTTGATTTGTTGGTTCATGTATGTTACTTAAACTTAATTAGTAGGGGGTTTCCCTCCTGTTTCCTCGAAAAAAAGCATCTTCATGCCTTGATGCTATGCCCAGCGTCCCAAATGGGAGCCCAAGATTGAGAGCTGTGTTCTAGTCTCTGGAGGTGGAGCAGCTATGGCTCAGACCAAAGTAGTGGGATTTCGCTGGCTGAAGTCAGCATTAGCAACAATGAGATCAAAATAAATAGTACATTCTGTTAATTCTAATTGTTAGATTGAACATTTTTAGCATTTTATTATTAGTACATTTTAACATGACCTTTTTTGTGTAGATTTAAAGAACTGTAAATACTTGGCACTATAATAATTTAAATAATTATAAAATGTAAACATATTATGCATACCATTTTTCCATACTTTGGTTTACCATGTCGCTAGAGTTTGCCCTAGATAAATTTTATTTCTGGGTCCGCCACGTGCACCGGATACTGTGCCGGACTGCCATCTGCCATTTCAGGTGTTGGGTGTCGGACTCGACTCTCGCCGACATATGGCCCTTGTTTAGTTCTCAAATTCCACCCCAAATTCCACTATGTAAAAAGAAAATTTTCATTACATCAAAATATCGGCATATATATGGAGTATTAAATGTAGATAAAATAAAAAATACTAATTACACAGTTTTGTTGTACCTTGTGAGACAAACATTTTAAGACTAATTAATCAATGTTTGGATAATTATTTATAAATATAAATAAAATGCTACAGTAGTATATTTATTACCAAACACAAAGTTTGGCCCAAAGTTTGGCACCAAACTTTGAATCTAAACAAGGCCCCGTATGGAGACAGACGGCAAATCTCGCATGCTCAGTCAGTGTTCGTGGAAAAGTCAGCGCATCGGTAGCACAGAACTGGAAGGCCCGATGCGGCCCACCGGGGGAGAATCGAACAGCCCACTGTTTGTTTGGATGCTATTCTTCTTCTTTCCCTTTTCTTACATTTGGAATGTCTAATGGATTTTTTTTTTGAACGGTATGTCTAATGGGTCACAGACGCACAGTTGCTGCAGTGAGCTAGGTCAATCCCTATGACGACGGAGACTCAATCAGTGCAATACATAACCCATGATGACTATCGTGCATGTTAAGTCATCGAAATTGTCATAGGCCCCATCATCATTTGCAAGATAAGAAGAATCTGAATTCAATAATGCTGACGGTTTTAGTAATATTTGGAACTACAGCTAGAATAGTTATAAATTTGCTAGTGTTCTTCTATTTTCTTTCCGAAAGTTCAGTGCTCAGAAATAGTACAACAATGTAATTGCAGAGATCGATGCATCTGTTTTGTACTAACACTGCTGAACCAATTGTTTTCCTGAGCTTACAAGAAGCTCCTGATGAATAAAATTGGCAGTTGCAAATCTGTAGTGAGCAGCAAGGGGTCGACACCTAGTTCTTTTCTACAGTATATGTTTCGGCCTCTAAAGTCTACACTAACCAGGAATGCATACAACCATGTTCAATCTGGCAATTGATAAATTGTGGTGAGCAGCAGAGTCAACAACTCAACATCTTGTTTTTTTTTTGAAAGACAACATCTTGTTTTTTCTTTTATTAATGAACTATAACATCTTGCATCTGCACCAACGAGGCATATTTTCACTGGAAAAATAAGAAATTTACTCCAGTCAAAAATTGAGGAACAGATTGATGTCACAGCCTAAGCCGATAGTCATGCGCAATCAACATTTGTAGGCTCAAAGCAGTCTGAATTCGGAGGTCTCATAGTGCTAGTTTTATACGATCTAATTTTCAGTGCCAAGTAGGAGTATCCTCCATTTTCTTTGCAGAAGTTTTCAATGCTCACCTGCTACAGTTGGATAATATTGGCAAGGCCCCAAGGGTGCCTTAAATGAATGTTAAGATTTAGCTTATGAATAATAATGGTCCCTTAAACCAGGCTAAACAAGCCTGAGACGTCGTGATCGGACTAACTGAAATGTTTCGGACAAGGGACAAGTGGTTTACTGGTTTTGGTTTAAACCATCCAAATTTTCGGGCGTCATTGGCCACGCCTGCACTCCATTTCGTGGATGCAGTGAGCCACACCCGTGTGGACATACGCCCCTATCCCTTTCACCTCCTTTGTTGTTTCCAAGTTGATTATTACAGAACTCCATTCCGTTCTTCAGATGTGCTAGACTTGATGACCTCATGGATTTTTTTTCTATATTCCTCTGTGAAGATTGTAGCAGCAGGTGCACCATTTGCAGTGTTTTTTTTTTTTCGCTTCTTGGCTTATTGCTGCAAAGCCCGACTAAGCTATGGGTATGGACTAATAATACGCAAAGTTTTAGAGTAAAAGATCATTAAAATTTTAAGAAACTATATATGCGTGTGACAGCTGTTTGACACTTTTGAGTGAGCATTCTTGCTGAAAACTTCGGGCCATTCTTATCTGCAGAATGTGGATTTGGCTCCAAACGAGTATGCTAAATGAAGCAACAAAGTAGATTGATGATATCATACTGGCCGGTGTCAGCATGCATCCAATATGTTTAATCGCCATGTGATGTGGTGTGGCTAGGCTTGCTTATCATGCTATCCATGAGAGTGTGAGCTGTCGGCCTTGCAATCTCTTCAAATGTATGCTTTTGTTAATTTTTCTTGTTCACAAACTCGCACTTCATGTGCAACTTGTCGTAGATAAAGAGGTCAGTTAGAAACATATCTTGTTGGCATTATATGTGGCATTTCAAGATTCTGCTTCTCCAATAAGCCAATTGTGTTTGATGGCTGTGAATATCATCATGACCTGACAGGACTAACACGACGAGATGTCATGAGGGCAAAACAAAGCATATCCACACGCTCTGTAGCTTTGTTAGATGAGTCCTTGATCCTAACACTCATTACAAAGGTGAACTGTGACTGCAAGGTAACATAACAGTTATTTTGAAGATGGGGGCATATTGTTCACATTAAAAGTTATTGTCACTTCTGTTGGAAGAGTAGGCATGGACGCAGGTCATTTAGCTTATATTCTCATTAGACCCCACTTGTCAGTGTCGATATGCTGTGACTGAGATTTCAGAAACCTTCAGCCTTAGCAGCATATTAAGTGACCCACGTATTCACATAATAAACATGCGTCATCAATATAGTAACACTCGTACATTAAAAGATCCAAAACTGTAGCTATATATCATTACAGCTCTAGTGTTATCCATAAACCAAAGTCGCAATTACACATAGGATCACATCTGTTCTATATACAGAGGCACACACGGAGTACTTATCCTCTAAATGAGACCACGGCCGCACCAGGAGGCGCTACGCTGCAGCAGAACTCTAGAAGAAGTGAGACAGCCGGTTTTTTTTTCTTTTTTACACGTTGCAAACCTGCATGGTTCACACGACTACCTTGACTCCATCTCGTAATTCGTACGCAGAAATATAATATAGACGCACAGAGTAACTAATCGTGCTTGCGCCCTTGATTACCTGATGCAGCAGAAACGTACGTGTTTAGCAGATGGTGCAGGAGTTGGGGTTCTCCTCCATGCTGTGCACGAAGTAGTGGGAGTTCATCTGCGGCGGGTAGTAAGCCCGGTACTGGTTCATGAGCTCGGCGAGGATCTGCTGCTCCGTCGGCGCCGCCTTCTTGCCGTCCTTGTCGTCGCCGTCCTTCTTGCCGTCGCCGTCCTTCTTCTCCCCTTCGCCTTCCTTCTTGCCGTCGCCGTCCTTCTTCTCCCCCTCGCCGTCTTTCTTGGCCTCCCCGTCCTTCTTCCCCTCCTCCTTCTTCTCTGGCTCCTTGGCCGGGCCCACCGAGTCGATGGTCGCCGCCCACGAGGCCTTGCGCAGCTTGCTCACCACGTTCACCGGGTCCACCATGCCGATCACCGTCATCTTGTGCGACGCCATGTCCACGGATATCTCGTCGATCCCTGCAAAGCACAGCACAGTGATGAACAATCCATCGCTCCTCCATGCATGATGAGAAACAGCATCAAGGAAGAAGAAACAATTCAGCAGCTGCCATGAATACCAGTGAGCGCCGAGACGGCCTTCATGGCCTTCCGCTTGTCATTGTTGTCGTGCAGGTCCAGCTTCACCACGATTTTCTGCACCAAGAATCGAAGCACGTGAGCGAACTGAATTCGAACGGTTGGATTCTGTGCTGAGCAGAAGCGGAACAGGGGAACTGGCGCACACATCGGCAAAGAACAAAAGAAAAAACAGAGCATAAAAGGGAAGGCGAAATGGATCATTCTTGGATTCCAAAGCAAGATCCTAACTGTAAGATCCCCATGCCCCTGGAAAGGCGACCAGCTTTGTGCTCACGCACGGGGGAAAGAACTCAATCAGGACACGATCAATGCAAGCAGCACGAGCACGTCTCACCTTCGACATGTCGCCGGAGGAGTGCGAGCACGTACGGCGGCGCACCAGGAGAGGCTGGCTACCGGCAGGAAGGACGATCACGAGGATGGAGATAGCCGAACGGAGTAATGACGCCGTGGAGGTTGGGAGTCAGCACTGAAGAAAAGCAATGGTGGAGAGGGCGGAGGAAACACTAGGAGGAGAAGTTATAAATAAAGCAGCAGCAGCAGCCGGGTGTGTCACGTATCAAAAAGGCAAACAGCGAGGCCGGGAAAGGGAATGGCTACCGAAAGTTGGCCAAGAGCAAATCTTTGTTCTCTTCCTCCTAATTCGTTACTTGTGAATTATTATTATTATTGTCCATCTTTTCTCAATAGTTTAGGGCCTATTTGACTCACTGCCAGCCGCCCGGAGCTAGCTTCAGGTGAAAGTGAAACTGGGGGAGACGAGCACTAGTCTATTGTGTTGCTGTTTAGTTAGCACCAAAATCGTGGTTTGCCGTACTTTTTCCCCGTTAATTTAGGACCCACATGTCAGAGACAAAAGTTTCTCTCTAAATTTGGCCAAACTTAGATGAACATTTTCTCGCTACAGTTCTCATGTCATACCTAACTTAGTTGTGGGGGAAGTTAAGCTCCAACAAAAATAGGCCTCTGGCAGTTTGTACATATATATAACCCAATGTAATATAGTTTATGAGACACGAGTATTGAGTTCTAAAGCAGTTTGTGAAGGCCAAGTCAAGACATATGTTTATAGGTGCAAGCGTCATATGCTGGGTCATATGGTTAAGCCGGAATGACGTTATTTTTAACAAAATACCTATTTATTCTTATACGCAGGTTATTTACAGGGGCACACATTGGATAAGGATGTGGTCTTTATTTCAAAAAGAGTAGGACCGCATTTTTTTGAAAAGCGCATGCCGACTTCTGAAAACTATGACAATGGAGATCTTCGCCTGCCATGGGTGGAGGTTTAGTAATAGGTTAAATCTTTGATGAATGTTTGCTTAAGCTCAGCCTTTTGTTTTGGTTGTAGGGTGTTTTCTGTGTGGGTGACAGAGTCTACATCATAATAAAAGTTTATGTAATAAATAACGGTCATATTCATTTCTATATGAATTGGCAGCCTGTTTCATTTTCTGGATGAAATAAAGTTTACTTTATCTAAAAAAAGTCAAGACAGGCCTTTGATCAACGGTTTAGAGTTTCACGACAAATTTTACACAAATTTTAACCACTTATTCTTGCACATAATGCGACATTGCTTTTTTGGTCTATCAAGCTAGGTTGATCACTCTATTTTGGTTTATCCAAGAGACTGGTTGCGGGCGGGGATATTTAACATATGAAACTTGAATTATTCTTCTTTGAACTTGGTGGGTTCCAGCATGAGCTAAACCTAGCCACAAGAACTTCTCAACGAGCATGATGTCGATGCAATTTGCTACTACTACCACTTTCCTAAACCTTCCCCCTGTCTCTCTTGCTACCCTTTCTTACGTGGCGTGATCGACAAAGCTGAGGTGGAGGGAGCTATTTGGATCCCGGCCCCCGGGCCCAGAAGGCCGGCGGAATCTTAATCCATTTGGCCGTGCAATGAACCGCACGCAGCCGGTGTTCGTTGGTGTGGACTTGTTTCACCGAACGTCAGCCATTTCATACTGCCATTTGCGCACTATAAGTTGTAGACTTGTAGTGTAGCGGGAGTTTCAGATTCTTGTCATTCCTCCGGCCATTGGAATTGGCATACGTAGCATGACACGGACGTCTGGAGTACCGACCTTTACGTGTAGGGATGTTATGGCCTTGTGCCCACTTGTGCCTTTGTCGGGCTGTGGACAAGTGAAATTTTGAGAACTCAGAGAGTGCCAAGATTTGTGTAGGAACTATACGTTTTCTTTCGAAGTTTCTGCCATCTTCCAAATCCTTGTTGCGTTGACAAGATTTCCATGACCTTCCGAAAGTTTTTTTTGAATGACTTAGGGTTATGGGTCTATTTTTATATGATTTTCTCAAATACCAAGAGGGAATCTCATAACCATAGGTCATTCGCAAAATAACCTTTTAGAGGCAAATCTTCAAGTTATTTGGTTGCTAATTTGTTTCCTCTCCGGGGGAATGTTAAGATTAGGCTAGAATATCCTGAGTCACTTGATAAAAAATTATGAAGAAGAAGAACAACAACTTTCGGCCATTTAATTAAAAAGAACAGGCAGGAAATCTTTGATATCATGTGGTGAAATAAGATCTTAGCATGGTACATCACTTTGTCTATCAAAATTACTAGTAGCTCTGATTCTTTTATGAAGTTCCCAACATTTTCAATATTTGAACTTTATGTCTTTATGGTTTTTAAACAACTATTCACCTAATCTAGTGCAAATGGTGTTACAAGAATGATGCGTTTGAATTTGCATTCAAAAGTGCCTTCATATAATTTCGGTCAAAAAGTGCCTTCATATAATTATGATTTTGCTGCTATAAATAGTAAAAGAAATTAGTGATCAAAATTTTACTTTTCAGACTTCACTGGTCATACAACTAACATATTGCGTACAGATTTCTGTACTAGATTAGAGAGTGGTCCAGGAATCATATCCTCGCTAACATTATTGTGGTCTTTGCATCAAGAAAATAGGGTCGGCATAAAACATTTGTTGCTGCGATAAACTTGAATTTTCAGTTTTACCGTTATTTTCTTTGGATTTTACTTGAATTCGTTTGATATTTTTTCTGATATATCTTGGATGAATCGAGTTTACCAGTGGCTCAACAAATAATTTTTACCAGTAAAGTAAACCCCAACTCGTGACAAGAATATAATCGAAGCTGACACCGGACCGTCCGTATGGATCATTTTCTCCGTACAGTACGTGTCTGCGAGTGTTGGTAGTGTGTGTGTGTGTGTGTGTGTGTGTGTGTGTGTGTGTGTGTGTGTGTGTGACAGCGGGGGCATGGGCGGCGTACGCCACTGCCGCTTCAGGTTCTTCGTTCGCCTGTCGCTTCTTCACTTGAAACAAACGGCTGAGCCTCGGCCTTCTATGATTAGATGTCCTAATAATTGAGTTCGGCACAGAGGGATAAGGCCGTAACAAGAAGAGGAAAGCGTAAACCCATGCCCTGCCCCGCTAACCTCCAAACATGACCCAGCACTACTGTGTGGCCGGCCTTTCCCAAACGTAGGAATTTGCAAAACCAAAATCCCGTGAGATTCCTGTGATCGAGCCTATAGACGTCGACACAGCTAGAAAGCTCCCGAACCAGCTTAATGGGAAGGGAGATGGCCCTGCCGGCGGCCGACCTCGCCAATCGACAGCCCGCTCTATCGCCCGTCATCGTCGGCCATGCCGCGCCCGCACGAGCACGGTGGTGGCCGTGGATGGGTGGTGCACCGCGCGCCGTGCCGATTCGCCGCCCGCGGCCGCCGTCCAGCCACACGCGGCCGTTGGTTGGCTGTTGGATTCGGGGTCCCGGCCGGCTCCTGTTCGTGTCTGTTTGCAGGTCCCTGCCCGGCCGGCCTCAGCTTGTGATAGTGCATGTTCGCGTCAGGTGATGTAGAAAACCTGAAGAAATCCGTCGTTGGGTTCGGATCACATTTCGACAACGCGGAACCTCGATTGCATGTGAAGCTTCTAGCTAGGTCCCCCGATATTATGTGGTTTGCCTGACGAAATGTGGTCTAACTTAATGGGTTAGATTTTCAGTGTCAAGCTCTGCAGTTCTACGGATATACACTTATTACTGAGTAGAGTGAAATCACACATCTGTTGTGGCAGTGGCACTAAGGCCAAATTTGGAAGAAAAGGACTTTTTTAAGCCGAGACAATTTTGGCCGAACTCTAGAATTGTGTTCGCGCTTATCCATCTAGCTAGCCTTTTTACCGCTAGCTCTCAGGGCCAAAGGGGCACTGTGTCGCTCACGCTCACTTTCACGTCTCGATCTCTTTGTTTCTTTTCTTCCCAGGCTTCATCCGTTCGGCAGTTATTCTCGCCTTCTTGCAAAATGGACAGGGACCCTGACACCCTATCGTATATATGTCTGCTTGCATTTCAACTCCGAATGATGAAAAACACTAACTAACCGTAGCAGTTTATAGTCTAGGTTGACGGTTTTAATTTGCGTGTCTGCATGCTCACCCTTTTAGGTGGAACAAAGATTCAATTTCTGGTGCAAATTGGCAACGGAAATGGACTAGTCTCTGTTCAACGTCACTGGTTTCCTAGTCACATTATGCTCGTTGTTTTCGGGTGAATTTAAGGAAGAATATATATACTCGGAAAAGTTATGCGAGTGGGTTGGAGACGACTACCGTACCAGTCTCTCCGTGACACTGAGAAATGTGGCTACATCCCACACGCACCCGATGATTTTTTTTTTCCAATACAGGCATCTTTACAATTGTACCCGGCGTGTATCACAATCTATACTTGTCCTCCGCTTATCCTCATTAGGGCTGGTTTGGGAGCCGGGATACCGGGGCAGCCATCACCGGGAAGGGTCCCCGGCCTACATAGGTCGGGAAATCCTCCCGGGGAAGCGCCACGGATACCCGCGGGGTTGTCAGCTCCCAAAGGAGCCCTTAGAACGTATCTTCGCGAGGACCCTCTGCCAATCATCCATCGATGAGCACGCGTGATCGAGAGCATTTTGAGTTTTGAGTGTTAAAGTATAGATAGAGTTTCTATGTAAATCATAGAAGGTTTCCATGTAACAGATATCCAACGTGCTGTGTTCGGTTGGATAGAGATAGAGTAGGGTTAGGACTCTTGTAAATCAAGTTGTAACGTGAACAAACTCTGTACTCATATCATGGCTATTCGGCCTATATAAACATGGAACCGTGGCAAGCCAAGTTAGGCAATCCACGTTACAGAATTCTTTCATGGTAATCAGAGCCAATCTTCCACAAAACATCCAATAGCCTCACATCAATGGCGTCCTCCTCATCGACGACGACCTATGCCGGCATTGGCCCGATAGTTTCTGAGAAACTAACCAGGGACAACTATATGCTATGGAAGGCGTAGATCCTTCCCCTCATCAGGGCGGCTCAGCTCATGAGCTATCTTGATGGAACGGCGGCAGCACCGGAGAAGACGGTGGAAAAAGACAAGGCGCTGGTTCCCAACCCCGATTACGTGGTGTGGGTGACAAAGGACCAGCAGCTATTGGGCTACTTGCTCAATTCCCTCACCTCAGATGTGCTGGGTCAGGTGGCGACCCTGGCGACGGCAAACGAGGTGTGGACGACGCTCGAGACAATGTTCTCGGCGAGGACACGCGCACGAGCAGCAAACCTATGGATGCAACTGTCCACAACCAAGAAGGGGAGCATGAACATGACGGTCTACTTCAACAAGATGAGATCGATCCGAGACGAACTGTCGGCAGCCGGTAAAGTTGTAGATGATGATGAGATGATTACTCATATTCTAACCGGTTTAGATCAAGATTACAATGCTGTTGTTACTTCTGTTCTTGGTCGATCTGATTCCATCACTTTGAGCGACTTGTATGCTCAATTGATGGCCTATGATGCTCGTCTTGAGATGCTCCAGGATTCCTACGGGAACACTCAGTACCAATCCTCGACAAACGCTGCTACAAGAGGGCGTGGAGGATTTCGTGGCCGCAGCAATGGACGTGGTCGTGGACGCAATGGAGGCCGTGGTGGAAACTCCAACCAAGGCTTTCCCAATGGTGGTACTCTCAAGGAAAGCGGGCAAGGCAACAACAAACCCAAGTGCCAGATCTGTAAAAAGGTTGGTCATGAGGCAAATGTTTGCTGGTACCGCTATGAAGAAGATGATCAGCAGAATTCCAAATCTGCTGGTGCTGTTACAACAGGATATGGAGTGGACACAAATTGGTATATGGACAGCAGTGCTACAGATCATGTTACAAGTGAACTTGAGAAGCTGACTGTCCGCGACAGGTATAATGGGCGTGATCATGTTCAAACAGCCAACGGTGCAGGTATGAGAATCAGTAATATTGGGCACACAGCTTTACATACCCCAAATAAAAATCTTTTGCTAAAAAATGTTCTTCATGTTCCTAGTGCTAGCAAGAGCCTTGTTTCTGTTCACAAACTTACCACTGATAATCATGCATATATGGAATTTCATCCTGATTTCTTTCTTATTAAGGATCAGGAGTCGAGGAAAACCCTTCATCAAGGTAGATGCGCTGGTGGCCTTTATCCGTTAGAACCCAAATTGTTTGAAGCTCCTTCCAAGCAAGTCTATGGAGTCAATAAGCCCTCCTCGTCGAGATGGCATAGTCGCTTAGGGCATCCTTCGTTTTCCATTGTTAGTCGTGTTCTTAAAAACAATAATCTTCCTTGTTCTACTGAGGAGAATAGTGAGTCAGTTTGTGATGCGTGTCAGATGGCAAAGAGCCATCAACTTCCTTATTATAAATCTGATAGTATTTCCAAAGAGCCCTTGAATTTGATATTCTCTGATGTATGGGGGCCAGCACCCACTTCTGTTGGTCGTCATACTTATTATGTGAGCTTTATAGATGATTTCAGCAAGTATACTTGGATCTATTTATTGAAAAAGAAGTCTGATGTGTTTCAAGTCTTCCAAAACTTTCAGAATCTAGTTGAGAGAAAATTTAACAAGAAAATCCTAGCTATGCAAACTGATTGGGGTGGTGAGTCTGAAAAGTTGAACTCATTTTTTCAGCGCATTGGCATCTCTCATCGTGTCTCCTGTCCACATGCTCATCAACAGAATGGAGCTGCAGAACGAAAACATCGCCACATTGTAGATGTTGGCCTGTCTCTCCTTGCCAATGCCTCTATGCCCCTAAAATTTTGGGATGAAGCGTTTCTTACAGCCACATATCTCATTAATCTCCTCCCTAGCAAGGTCATAGATTTTCAGACACCGGCTGCTTTGTTACTCAATGAAACCCCTGATTATAAATCCCTTCGAGTGTTTGGCTGTGCCTGTTGGCCAAATTTACGTCCTTACAACTCTAGAAAGCTTGCGTTTCGATCTACCCGATGCGCGTTTCTTGGTTATAGCACTCTTCACAAGGGGTTTAAGTGCCTGGACATCTCTACTGGGCGTGTTTACATCTCGAGGGATGTTATTTTTGATGAAACTGTGTTTCCTTTCGCTAGCCTTCATGATAATGCTGGTGCTCTTCTACAGAAAGAAATCCTTTTACTGCCTCCACACCTTCTAAACTCTGGGGATGTAAACTGTGCTAACCCAAATACTACTGATCCTACATTGAGTCATCATGTGCAGGAGCAGCCTGAAGAAAATTTGGCACCAGACACTAGATTTTGGCTTCCTGATCCACCTGCGCCGGGATCAAATGCCACAGACGATCCCAGCACTTCTACCGGAGCTGATTCGGCGACAGGATCGGGCGCGCGATCCTGTGGTGATCTATCGCAGTCTGCGCCGGCTGCCTCTGAGGTTCCTCCGACTGATCCGGCTTTGACGCGTGGGGGGACAGAAGCATCTCCCGCGACAGCGTCTGACTCTTCGTCTCAGGAGTCGCCACGTGGGCCAATTGAGCCGCCCCTCTCCGACAGCTCCCAATGGATCTTCTACACCGGCTGGATCTCCTGCGGTTATTTCTCCTCTTCAAGCTCCACCACCAGAACCTCCTGTGCCACCACCAGAACCTCCACGACGTCGCACACGGTTACAGCATGGCATTGTTCAACCTCGAAAGTTTACTGATGGTACAGTTAGATATGGAAATTTGTGTGTTACAAGAGAACCCGAAAGTGTGGAAGAAGCAATTGGCAATGCAAAGTGGAAGAAAGCAATGGAGGAGGAATACATGGCATTGATACGAAATAAAACCTGGCATTTGGTTCCATACAAACAAGGCACAAATGTTATTGATTGCAAATGGGTGTACAAAATCAAGAAGAAATCAGATGGCTCCATTGATAGATATAAAGCTCGGCTGGTGGCAAAAGGATTCAAACAAAGGTATGGCATTGATTACGAAGATACTTTCAGCCCAGTTGTAAAAATTGCTACAGTTAGACTGGTTTTATCATTAGCTGTTAGCAAGGGCAGGTGTTTGAGGCAACTGGATGTTCAGAATGCGTTTCTTCATGGTGTTCTGGAAGAAGAAGTTTACATGCGACAACCTCCTGGTTTTGAGAGTACAAATAATTCTCATCTAGTTTGCGGATTGGATAAAGCAATCTATGGTTTGAAACAAGCTCCGCGTGCATGGTATGCTAGGCTCAGTTCTAAGCTTGTCTCACTTGGCTTTGTATCTTCCAAATCAGACACCTCTCTCTTTATCTATCACAAAGGGAAAGTTACAATGTACATATTGATATATGTTGATGATATCATTGTGACCGGCACTTCACAAGAAGCTATTGCAGCTCTTCTTCAAGATCTCAAGGAAGATTTTGCGCTGAAAGACCTTGGAGATCTTCATTATTTCCTAGGCATTGAAGTAAGGAAGGAAAAAGATGGCATTCTTCTCTGTCAAGAAAAATATGCAAAGGATATTCTTGCACGAGTTGGTATGCTAAACTGCAAGTCTTCTTCTACACCTCTATCAGCATCGGAAAAATTATCTGCTCATGAGGGAGAAAAGTTGAGTGATGAGGACAGTACAAGATACAGGAGTATTGTTGGTGCATTGCAATATCTTACACTAACAAGACCTGATCTTGCCTACTCGGTTAATAAAGTTTGTCAGTTCCTTCATTCGCCCACTACTGTTCATTGGTCAGCTGTCAAGAGAATCCTCAGATATGTCAAGAGTTCAGTTGAATTTGGACTGAAATTCAGGAGGTCCCGGTCTATGACAGTTAGTGTGTTTTCTGATGCAGATTGGGCAGGAAGTGTTGATGATAGAAGATCAACTGGTGGGTTTGCAATTTATTTTGGTGATAATCTAGTTTCATGGAGTGCAAGGAAACAAGCTACTGTGTCAAGGTCTAATACAGAGGCAGAATATAAGGCAATGGCCAATGCAACTGCAGAATTAATCTGGGTAGAGTCTCTGCTTGCTGAACTTGGGTTCTCTCTTGATAAACCGCCGTGTCTGTGGTGTGATAACTTGGGAGCTACCTATCTTTCAGCTAATCCAGTTTTTCATGCTCGAGCAAAGCATATAGAGATTGATTTTCATTTTGTTCGAGAAAGGGTGACTAGCAAGCAACTGCAGATACGTTTCATATCTTCGTGTGATCAGTTGGCTGATGGTTTCACCAAGTCCCTGCCGGTTCAAAAGTTTGAAGTATTCCGAAGCAATCTAAATCTTGAAGCTAAGAAGGTTTAGATTGAGAGAGGGTGTTAAAGTATAGATAGAGTTTCTATGTAAATCATAGAAGGTTTTCATGTAACAGATATCCAACGTGCTGTGTTCGGTTGGATAGAGATAGAGTAGGGTTAGGACTCTTGTAAATCAAGTTGTAACCTGAACAAACTCTGTACTCATATCATGGCTATTCGGCCTATATAAACATGGAACCGTGGCAAGCCAAGTTAGGCAATCCACGTTACAGAATTCTTTCATTGAGCAGCACGCGAGCCTCCCAGTCGCGCATCCTCTCGTGGTCACCGGTCGATCGGTGACTCGGCGCCCGTCCCTACGCGTTCTCCTGTCCGTGGTCATACGCGCAACGCGCGGACAAGCGAGATCGAGAGCGTGGAGAGAGGTAGGCCAAAGATCCATGAACGTCGAGGATCTGCCCAGCCCGGCCGGCCATCACAAGCGTGATCGCATCCGGATGGAGGACCAATTAACTGGCCAGTGAGACTCGGGGGTAGTGCGGACGGCGACAGTGCAAGGCCGGCTCTACCCTTTCACGTCAGACAGTGAGTGTTAGGAGCAAAGTGAGTATCATTTTTCAAATAAAAGGTGCAAATGAAAGCTGAGGTAAGCTTGATTGAGAAATGTGAAAATGGCGTCGATACCTCAGCTCAATTTTACTAGAACCTTCAAGAAAAACAACAAGCTGTGGTCCAATTTTTCAAATATGGTTTGACGCGGGAGAAAAGTAACCGAAAGCATATTGTCCATCGTTGTCTATACTAGTCTACCATCTCTAAGCTCTTGGTAAAATCATGAACATGGATTCATACATACCGTACCTCTCCAACTTATCCATCCTGATTTAATTTTCGACCTAGCGTGTGTGCACAGCGCCTAGTATCTTATCAGTGACAGTCAGTATGCCAACCGACAATAAGGTGTCTATAGTGACTTTTCCAACTTCAAATTTTACTAGTTTAGTTTCTCAGATGTTCAAACAGAGGTAGAGTCACGTAAGTACATGTTTTAAGTGATTAAGACGAGGAAGTGAGCATATATGTAAGCTCTCACTAGTAGAGAAACCCACATTAGCAACGGTTGGTAGTGGTACTACCAATCGAGACTAAAAGATTCTCCGAGACCACTAAAAATACAAATCGGGGCTAAAGTAATATTGGTCTCGGGTCAAAACCTACAAATGTAGGGGATACTCTACTGGTGTCTGTGTATGTCCATTGAAAGGAAAAAGGACCAAGTACAAGTACGATTGATGATGGCCCAAACTTAAATGACTCTGGGCTAACTAAGAATTAGCTAGTAGAATGGGCTGGGCTGACAAGACACAGTAATCGTAAGAGCAATTGGCCCATAGCCACCTTCTCGGCTTCCTCTCTTGCACTTGCACTCGCACTCCATTCTACCAACTGGGCCAGTCTAAACCGAGACGAAGTGACATTCCTTTCCGGATTTCCAACTAAGCTGAGCCTCGCTTTCACACAATCACACACTGCCACCGCACTCGTGTAAACCCCCATCCATCCCTCGGCGCTCGACGCGGCCTGCCTGCTCAATCAAGTGCGACCAGAAAGCGAAGCAGGCAGCCAGGCACCACACAAAAGCCGCCCGGCCCTTTGCATGCATGCATGCACGCCGAGGCCGAAAAAGCGCAGTGCGCCACCGAGTAAAAAAAAAGGCGTCTGCACTGCACTGCAGGCTCACCGACACGCCGGGGGAAAAAGAAGCCGAAAAGCGTGTCAGCGCTCTAGCCACGGCGGCACCCCAACCCAACCATTCGCATCGCATTGGAGCTCCGACGTACGAAAGAAAAGCCTTCGCCGCGCCGCCCCCCGCCGGCCAAATGGCGGCCGGAGAACCAACGCTGCGAGACCGGATGATGGGTGTCGGCCGTCAACCGGCCTGCTGCTCCGGCCGGGGCCCGGCTGTGCGCTGGTCACCTTCTTCTCTTCGTCCTCATCATCAGGCAAGATGCGTCGTCCAAATGGAGCTAGGCTGGTCGTTAGTCGTCAGGCATTAGCTTATTAACGCCCCGTATTATATATTGACATACTGTCAGTGTGGCACAGAGAGTAGGCGCGCGTACGGCTACAAGCAATGCAACCTCCTGCTGCTGCTGCGTGTGTGTGTGTAGGCCGGGCACTGTATGTACGTACGTAATCGATGTGTTTAAGCACACTTGCGAGCGTTTTAGGTGACACTTGCGATGATTGAAGCACAAAAAGCTCCCCTTTTCGTTTGTTTACCGGCTTTCCGGACGGTTCCACGCGCAATTGATTGGACGGCCTTGTCGGCATGATTCCCAAACCCTGTCGAGAACCAACGGCAACGGGTACCAGTACAATATGTGCACTTGCATAAAGCTCCGATCCCCTTGATTAGATGTTAGTATACGTACGTTTGGTACTAGTACTGCCCTTCATTTAGAAACCAAGGGTTGCAATTCATAATGGCTGGGCGCGCTGAGCCTCCACACCATTGCGTCCAATTAATAAATTTAAAAGTTTGATGATCCGTATGGAAACTTTATTTTAAGAGTCAACGGGAGACTAATAAAATCCACCTGAACTGAACATTATGGATGACGAATTTGGTGGTGTGCATAATACATTGGCAGTGGAACTCCGTCTCTGTCCACCCCAGCCACACCCACTCGTACACAGCCGCCAAAATATACATCTCGACCATCAACGGCAACCGACTAACCACCACCAATTTTCCATGACACTATGCTACGATATCGATAACACCACCGATGAAGAGGCCGCCTTCTAAGATTAAGAGCAACTCTAGCAAGGACCTCTAAATTGAGGCATTCAAAACTTTTTTGCAGGCCTAAATGTAAAAAATAGAGACTCAAAATTAGCACTCAACTCCAGCAAGAATATCAGCTTGGGCCTCTATTTTCTTGTGGTCCCCATCTGACAGGGACAGAGAAAGACTTTATTCGTGTTGCTTCTTTCCTATCGGCATCTGCTCCCGTCGGCGGCGGCCGCTCGGTACGTCTTCAAGGATCAAGACAGCGCCAGCGACGAGGACATGTCGCGGCCCTTGTTCATGGCGACGAAGTTGTGGAACGACGGCGTCGAGAGCCGCCTCTCGCCCTTGAAGAACTCGCCGCAGTGCCCCGCCCCCGCTGCCGACGAGCGCGGCCTGACGAGCTCGGCCGCGCTTGAACCGCCGCCGCTGCTGCCGCTGCTGCCGCTGGTTGCGGAGGGCCTGCCGCCGGCGTCGACCCGCTTTTGGTTCGCGGCGTAGGGCTCGGCGGTCCTGCCGAAGCTGCTTCCCGGCCGCTTCAGGTGCGGCATCGCCTCCTTCTCGCTCAGCAGGGTGCGCAGCTTCTTCTGCTCCTGCGCCACGGAAATCAAATCGCTTCTGGTTAATTCTGATTAATCAAATCGCTTCCTGCTCAGCAGGGTGCTCCAGCTTGAGCAGACGCTCGTGGTAGTTAAAGTAGTTGTCCTTGTCGGTGTCCACGAAGACGAAGTCGAAGCTGCCGTGGTTCTTCTCCTGAAAGCAAACACGAAGCAGAGGATCCAGTCAAGCCTCGAGGACGGGAGCGCAGGCCCTCGGAAGTCGATCTTGTGGGCGACGGCAGCGGCGACCTGCGCCGGCGAGCTCCGCGGCCCCGTGTGCCGGCGAGCTCCGCGCGTCCCCGCGTGCCGACGAGCGCCGCCGGATCCGCGCACGCTGGCGCCGATCGCGCGCGCCGTAATTAATAATAATAACTATCAAAGTAAATTAGTAGAAAATTAATAGAAAATTTATTCTAGATCGAAAACTCTCTCATTATTTATTATACCTAGTCCAATATGTCTAAAAAATAGTATGACTCCAAACTAGGTAGTAAAAGAAAAACATAAAATGTGAAACTACTCCTATATTTTTCCAATCAAAATAAATTTTATATAAAATTTTAAGTTTAAACTAGATTTAGACAAAAAAATTATATTTTCTCTAAGAAGAAAATATTTGCAAACCATTTTTTTCAAAAGGGTCATTTTACATCCTCGAACTATCAACTAAAGTTCAATTTACCTCCTCTGAAACCATCCTCAAAACCACCGAGGATAAAAAAATAACCAGTTTTTGTAGTTCAGGGATGATAAACGGCCGGTTTTATAGATGAGGATCAAAATCGGACTTTGGCAATACTTGGGGGATGTAAATAGGACTTTTTCCTTCACACAATGACACGCTTACACGCCTCCGTGTCGGTGTAAACCCATCCCTCGGCATGGTTGGGCCACCGCACTCGTGTAAACTGTAAACCCACATCCATCCCTCGGCGCTGGCTCGACGCGGCCTGCCTGCTCAATCAAGTGCGACCAGAAAGCGAAGCAGGCACCACACAAAAGCCGCCCGGCCCTTTGCATGCATGCACGCCGAGGCCGAAAAGCGCAGTGCGCCACCGAGTGAAAAAAAGGCGTCTGCACTGCACTGCAGGCTCACCGACACGCCGGGGGAAAAAGAAGCCGAAAAGCGTGTCAGCGCTCTAGCCGCGGCACCCAAACCCAACTATTCGCATCGCATTGGAGCTACGACGACGTACGAAAAGCCTTCGCCGCGCCGCCCCCCGCCGGCCAAATGGCGGCCGGAGAACCAACGCCGCGAGACCGGATGATGGGTGTCGGCCGTCAACCGGCCTGCTGCTCCGGCCGGGGCCCGGCTGTGCGCTGGTCACCTTCTTCTCTTCGTCCTCATCATCAGGCAAGATGCGTCGTCCAAATGGAGCTAGGCTGGTCGTTAGTCGTCAGGCATTAGCTTATTAACGCCCCGTATTATATATTGACATACTGTCAGTGCGGCACAGAGAGTAGGCGCGCGTACGGCTACAAGCAATGCAACCTCCTGCTGCTGCTGCGTGTGTGTGTGTAGGCCGGGCACTGTATGTACGTACGTAATCGATGTGTTTAAGCACACTTGCGAGCGTTTTAGGTGACACTTGCGATGATTGAAGCACAAAAAGCTCCCCTTTTCGTTTGTTTACCGGCTTTCCGGACGGTTCCACGCGCAATTGATTGGACGGCCTTGTCGGCATGATTCCCAAACCCTGTCGAGAACCAACGGCAACGGGTACCAGTACACAGTACTGTATGTGCACTTGTTTAAAGCTTTTTTTTTTATGAAACAAGAGAGGTTGAAGCCCCTGCTGGTTATAAATATATTAATAGAGAGAACGTAACAAAAAGCAGTAAAGTGTCTTCAAGAAACAAAGAAGGAAAAAAAAACAAGTTCACTTGTTTAAAGCTTCCCTGCTTGATTAGATGTTAGTATACGTTTGGTACGTACGTACTACCCTTCTTTTAGAAACCAAGGGTTGCAATTTATAATGGCTGGGCGCGCTGAGCCTCCACACCCGGCCATTTCATCCAATAATAAACAAATTTAAAAGTTTGATGATCCGTATGGAAACTTTATTTTAAGAGTCAACGGGAGACTAATAAAATCCACCTGAACTGAACATTATGGATGACGAATTTGGTGGTGTGCATAATACATTGGCAGTGGAACTCCGTCTCTGTCCACCCCAGCCACACCCACTCGTACACAGCCGCCAAAATATACATCTCGACCATCAACGGCAACCGACTAACCACCACCAATTTTCCATGACACTATGCTACGATATCGATAACACCACCGATGAAGAGGCCGCCTTCTAAGATTAAGAGCAACTCTAGCAAGGACCTCTAAATTGAGGCATTCAAAACTTTTTTGCAGGCCTAAATGTAAAAAATAGAGACTCAAAATTAGCACTCAACTCCAGCAAGAATATCAGCTTGGGCCTCTATTTTCTTGTGGTCCCCATCTGACAGGGACAGAGAAAGACTTTATTCGTGTTGCTTCTTTCCTATCGGCATCTGCTCCCGTCGGCGGCGGCCGCTCGGTACGTCTTCAAGGATCAAGACAGCGCCAGCGACGAGGACATGTCGCGGCCCTTAATCAAATCGCTTCCTGCTCAGCAGGGTGCTCTAGCTTGAGCAGACGCTCGTGGTAGTTGAGGTAGTTGTCCTTGTCGGTGTCCACGAAGACGAAGTCGAAGCTGCCGTGGTTCTTCTCCTGAAAGCAAACACGAAGCAGAGGATTCAGTCAAGCCTCGAGGACGGGAGCGCGGGGCCCTTGGAAGTCGATCTTGTGGGCGACGGCAGCGGCGACCTGCGCCGGCGAGCTCCGCGGCCCCGTGTGCCGGCGAGCTCCGCGCGGCCCCGTGTGCCAGCGAGCGCCGCCGGATCCGCGCACGCTGGCGCCGATCGCGCGCGCCGTGGACTCGGGCGCGAGCTCCGCCTGCACGGCGCCGCCGCGGACTGCGACGGTGCTCGCACTGAAGCGCCGCCAACGGATCGACGTCGGCGTCAGCCGCGTCGAGGTCGACGGCGGACAGCCAGGTGCGCCGCTGCCGCTGGGGACCTGCCCCGGTCGGGTTGGTAGAGGACAAGGAGAATGAGAGAAACGGTGGGACCCACTGTTGGAGGGGGAATTGAAGGGCCTCTAGGAATGGAGGCTTGGAGGGGAGATTTGGAGGTCTATGTAAAATGCAGGTCCATTTAAAGGTCCTGCTGGAGTTGGGTTTTTGCTTCAATCCTCTAAAATTTGGAGTAGAGGACCATATAGAGGCCCCTGCTGGAGTTGCTCTAAGCGATTCACATGAACCACGCCATAAATTTTCTGAGATTAAGCTACCGGCGGCCTGGCCGTCACTGTATGTCTGTATGTACGTACCATGCTTAACTCTTTAGCTGTCACTCATGTCGTGTGGCCCTTGCTCGACGTGACTGCGCTTGACGCCGAGTTGCCATATATACATGCGCGAATAATACAGCGTCCGAATAATAGCAGCGCTTCACCAAACTTATACTTCCTCCGTACTCGTAAAGGAAGTCGTTTAGGACAGCGACACGACCTTTAAAACACAAGTTTGACTCATTATTTCTATAAAAATATTTATCGAAAAGTGATACATGTATATGTTTATGAAAGTATGCTTCAAAATAAATCTATTCATATAACTTTTACAATTTCAAACTCAACAACTTAAAAGTTATTCATGATTTATATTCCCAAAGTTTGACTCAAACCTTGTCCTAAACGACTTCTTGGAGGGAGTACCATAACAGTACAAATAAACTATGATGGTGACAATTATATATCTGCTGGATATACATCTATATCATCGCTGACATAAAACAAGGGATAAGCCAACGTAGTGGCATTACCGGCCGCATATTTAGGGGTGAGGTGGGGCACCTGTTCATGCAAACGTTAACATAAATGCCTATTTAAGTGGAGGAGGATGAGTATTTGATTTAGATAACACACTCCTCCCAATCCTCTCAAAGGTGCCTAATGCATGACACCCTACCTAGAGCGATGGAAATGTGTCAACAGATGCAGATGGGACAAAGCCGCTCTAGCTAGCCTAGTCTTGGGTGTTGTTTTCTCATCTTTTGCAAAAGGCATCCCACATCAATGTTGGTAGCCCCATGGAGTTTAAACAAATGTGTTCGTACCGCTTGGTAGGGCCTTCTGATTCCAAATTCCAAAAGCTAGTTTAACCATCTCCAACACACACTTTTCTTCATTCCAATGCAATTAGCATAAATGCATGTTTAAGAAGTGTCAACGCTGGGTGGCGTACCTCGATCTGCATGGCCCATCATGCATGGATTGATCCTAATGTTATTTTGAATATAGTGAGCTAATAATTCTATGTACATATCTATACGGAGTATGTAGGACGTGCCAGGGAGAGCGCTACAGCTATCGAAATGCGCTGTCAAGCAGGAAAAATGTGTGTTTAGATGCTTCATATATGAAAATCAAAAACTTTCCGGGGACGAATCTCTCGCAAAAGAGGGTGAGAGAAGATAGGTCTTGTGCAGCTTTAAGGTTGCCCCATGCATGAAGTTTGACAACGTTTCCAATCGACAACGTGCAAGAAAGGTTTTCTATCCCCATGATGCAAAGAAAGGCTCAAAAGAAAAGAGACGGTAAATGGGAGCAATTGAAATATACCACTCGACATTCTTAAGTGTTATAAAGGAGAAATTGAAATGCACTCAAAATTCTTGAATGCCATAAAAGAGCCTCGAAATTCTTCAGTACTGTACCCACCTAGTCATAGTCATCCACATGTTTAAACCAACATGCATAGTGGGACCGGGACCAAATCATATATAGCCATTGCATATAATACTCTGGATGCCTGACCAATTTAGTCTGTCTTCAAATTCATCCTTGTATGGTTTCGTCGGATATATTGGATCGATGTGTATCCAACACCAAATTTGAATTCATGAGTTGATTTATTTGCATTCTATTGCCAATAAACTCGAAGATCCATGTATGGAGACCATAGGCATTGAAGAATAATCAATCTCCCTAATTAGAATTACTCCTATTGCTAGTAGTAATTTATTGCGAGGATAATGCAATTTGATTTTGACAAAGTTACCAGCGATGTGAAAAAGCTCCGGCTTCGTTCTCACCAGATGAGCTTGCATTGTGCTTGGTTTTCGATCATCTAACTGTTTTAAATTTCGCACCAGCACCTGCTGATCTCGTCCACGCAGGAAACCGGAAATAAAGCTAATATAGCCGTTTGACTTTGCATGGCTGCTGATCCGATCCTGTCCTCCGCCGGCGACAAACGTGCCCTCTTTTTAAGGCCGCCTCTTCATTTCTCCACCCAGCCAGCCACACACGACGCCCCAACACCTCCATCTCATCTCCTCATCTCCTCGGCCCTTTTCCTTCCCCCACAACACACACGAGCACAGCCTCCGGCCGCCTGACCTGTGCACTTTCCTTCCTTCCCGTCAGATTAGAAGGCTTTTGTACGTTTCCATGAAGGTCTTGCTGTCGCGGCGGCACAGCGCCGGCGCCGGGCTGCGCATCAAGAAGAAGGCCCGCGGCTTCATGTGCGGCTGCGGCGGCACCAAGGCCGTGTCCATCTCCGACGGCTCCGAGAAGTCGCCCATGGCCACGCCGCAGACCGCCGCGTCAGCCACTCCTCTCACCGCGGTGTCGTGCGTCACCACAGCGACGACGACGACGACGACGACGAAGAAGGCGACGAGAAGAGCGGTGACGAACAGGCCGCCGGCGGCGGCGGCGGAGCAGGCTCCCTCGTCGTCGCTCTCGTCCTCGTCGACTTTCTACGCCGACACCACCACCGACGACGGGCCCAGCAGCATGGAGAGCACGCCCAGCCTGTCGTCGCTCCTGCGGCAGCTCGGCGAGCTGGAGCGCAGCGTCCGGTTCCTGCACGCCGGCGGGGCGCCCACCGGCGACGGACCGGAGCCCGCCGCCGGCAGCACCGCCAAGCAGCAGCACCGGCGCACCGTGAGCGAGGGCGGCGGCGGCCGCGTGGAGGAGAGCGTGGCGGTGGTGAAGGAGTCGGCGGACCCGCTGGGCGACTTCCGGCGGTCGATGCTGCAGATGATCGTGGAGAAGGAGATCGTGGGCGGGCCGGAGCTCCGGGAGCTGCTGCACCGGTTCCTGTCGCTCAACTCGCCGTGCCACCACCACCTCATCCTCCGCGCCTTCGCCGAGATCTGGGAGGAGGTGTTCGCCGGCTACGAGCGCACGCCGGAGTTCCTCGCCTCCCGCCCCCGCAGCGACAAGAAGAAGCACCACCTGGCGGCGACGCGTGGTGGCGCCTGATTTTTTTCCCCCCCGTTTGTTACTGGCATCACTCGATGCGTAGCGTCCATCCATTCCAGTTCCAGTCGTCGTCGATTGTGTTTTTCTTCCATTTGACGAGCGAGGCGAGGCAAGGTTTGCGGTAGGGTTTTTATTTGTAGTTTCTTGACGCTTTGTTTTTGAATCGAGCTTGTGTACAAACGATTGAACGGACGAGAATGACTCCCTGAAGGCGACTACAAATGCCCGGAGTACTAGTTTTTTTCTTTTCTCAATGCTGCTTCCAGACTGGAGTGTAGTGTAGTGTTTTCCTTCTGAAATCCAGAGTTAATTCCGGTGCAGACCAGAACAAAGTGGGGCAAGGTGCAGCTGCGCTTTCTCGTCCGTGTACGACGCCGACGTCGCTTTTAGCCGTTGGGTGAAGAATTAATTGATGGATCATCGCGACGCACGCAGCGGCACCGCACGCACAGCCGGCCGGTGGGAAAAGGCGCCGCCCGTGATCCCCGGGACGCTTGACTGCTCGTTGGGTACTGCGGCTACGGGGCCACGAAATGATGGCGCTGGCTTTTGGCGTGCGCGGGCGCGATGGATCCTTCCGTCCAGCTCGCACGGGCACCGGTCCGTGCCGCGCGTGCGCGTCGAGAAGGTTGCATACTACACTTGCATCGCATCGCAGGTGCCACACGGGCTTTTTCGGACTCCAAGCCCATCAGAGTAGGCCTAAGGAGCAGGTCACCGTGTTTGTGGGCTAGGACATCGCGCGGGCCTAGCAGACCCTGCTTGCGAACATCTCTCTCGAGTAGGTAGGCTCCGGCTTAAATGACGGGCCGCCATCCCGTGCACTCGCGGGCCGCCGCGGCGCACGCGCTCGCGTGCAAGGATTCTCTTCAGGAAAAAGTCCTTTTTACGTCCCTCACGTTTAGCCGTTGTTCGATTTTCGTCCTCTAAGTGCAAAACCAGAAATGTTTGGTCCTCCAAGTTTCAAAACCGTGCGTTTTACATCCCTCGGCGGTTTCGACGGCGGTTTCGCTGACGTTGCGCGCCGACGTGGCGTGCTTAAAATGGCTGAAACTTTGAAAAATTATATAAAATCATAAAAAAATGATAAAAAGATAAATCCAATTTTTTTAGCTTTCTCTTGATCATCTTTACACAATGGAGTCATTTATTTACATGTTTAATATTATTTTCTAGTCGAAATAAAATAGGAAAGAAAAGAGGCCATAGAACTTGTAAAATGCATAGTAAATATTTGAAATATTATAAAATAGTAAATCCAACTCCTGCGTACCTCTGGTGAGTGTATCCATCTAGTAGAGTAGTTTTATATATATTGAAAGTTTTTATACGATAGAGTAAGATTATGTTTGTGTATATGCTAAACATAATCCTATTATATCATATAAAACATCTAATATGTAAACAAACTACTCTACTAGATGCACGCACTCACCAGAGGCACACAGGAGTTGGATTTACGATTTTATAATGTTTTAAATATTTACTATGCATTTTACAAGTTCTATGGCCCCTTTTCTTGCCTATTTTATTTCAACTAGAAAATAATATCAAACATATAAATAAATGACTCCACTGTGTAAAGATGATCATGAGGAAGCTAAAAAAATTGGATTTATTTTTTTATCTTTTTTATGATTTTATATGATTTTTCAAAGTTTCAGCCATTTTAAGCACGCCACGTCAGCAAAACCGCCGTCGAAACCGCCGAGGGATGTAAAACTCACAGTTTTGAAACTTGGAGGACCAAACATTTCTGGTTTTACACTTAGGGGATGAAAATCGAACGACGGCTAAACGTGAGGGACGTAAAAAGGACTTTTTCCTTCTCAAACGCGTGGTAGGCTGCCAACGGCCCAGGCCCAGAGCACTGTGCACGGTGCACCGCGAAGACCGTAGCCGACGGCATTGGCCCTGGCCGTATGGAACTCGTTGTTGTTTACAAAACCACACCAAAAAAGGGGGGAAACTACAATTGAATTCGACGAAGTTATCTCGGAACCCAAGTAAAATTAAGACAAACTCCAATAGCACAATGATTTTTTAAAACCTTAATAGTTGTCTGTCTCAAAATATGGATCTAAATTACCGGCGATATGGTCTCCCAAGTTTAATCGAGATCTACTCCTACACAGATGCAGGCACAACCGCAATTCAATCGGATGGGAAAAAAAAATGAGCCGACATAAAAGCGAAAACAAAGTAGATTGTCAAGAACCAAACAAAAATGACTGATGGGCATCAATAATGGAAGACATAATAACTTCATTTGATATAAAAACATAAACACGTGCTACATCTACTCAACAGGATGCAACCACGACGCTCTGTGTCTGTCCCTGTGTGTGTTCGCTTTCGCTGTGCTGAATTGCAGATGCCCATGCGGCCATGCTGCCCTGCTCCCGCCTCCGGCCTCCCCCGGCTCGAAGCCGAGTCCAAAGCACATCTCGCAAGAGCTTTCACTTATTCACTGATTTCACCTACAAGCGGCGCTATCTCCAAGAACGGAAGAGGAGAGGAGACGGGAAGGATGTGCGGCAACTTACTGGGCAGAAGCACTCGGCGCTGTCCGGCGCTGCGGCCGTGGAGCACGCGCCGCTCTCGGCGCTCTCCGCGGGGCGCGTCGAGGCCGCCGCCGCCGTGCTGCTCCCCTCGCTCGCCTTCCTCCCGCGCGCCGCGCAGCGCAGGCTCCGGCCCTGGCAGCTCCTGCTCTGCCTCGGCTCCCCGGACCGCGCCGCGGACGCCGCCGCGGCCGCCGAGCTGGGGCTCCGCCTCGTCCACGTCGACGCCAACCGCGCCGAGGAGGTCGCCGACACCGTCATGGCGCTCTTCCTGGGGCTCCTCCGCCGCACCCACCTCCTCTCCCGCCACGCATCCTCCTCGTCCCCGGCCGCCGGCTGGCTCGGCTCCGTCCAGCCGCTGTGCCGGGGCATGCGGCGGTGCCGGGGGCTGGTGCTGGGCATCATCGGCGTCAACGCCGCCGCGCGGTGCCTCGCCACGCGCAGCCTCGCCTTCCGCATGAACGTCCTCTACTTCGATCCGCTATACGAGGTACCGGATCCGTCTCCAATACACTTTGAGCCAGTGATCTGCGCTGTAGTTCCCCGTTTTGTTGATCTAGGATTGAAATGATGCTGTAGATCATTTCCAAACTTCTGAAGTGTGTTCTGCATGATTAGCAGATAAATGCTCACTACTTTCCTGCGATTGTTGTTTCCTAAAGGTGATCTGATTTTGGCTTCTAGTGTATTATCGCCTGCCTACTTGTAGATTTAGTGGTCCTATTTGTGTTTGTTGCCTCGTGGGTGCCATTAGCTTAACTCCTCTGATGTCCGGCAAGAATATGTTTATACTAGAATAAATTTTGGGAAATCAGTTTATGCTGGAGGTTTATTATCTTTTCTTAAGATGAAGATCTGATTATGCTGTGTGCCTGCTGCCTAGGGTTTGCCTGAACTCCTATTCAAACAGTTTTGAGAGCTTTGACTCATTTTTCTACATTTCCACAAGATTTTAACTAGAGAAATTTACATTCAAATGATCAGGTAAAAAACAATTTTACTATGTTGAGTCCATAAGCAGTTGTATTCAGTTTGATTTGGTTACAAAAATAAAATCATTTAGTTAATATCCACAGTTGTGGTATTTTTCACTGCAAATTTCATAATATTGATGCAGTCATATCAGCTTTCACTTTCATAAATCTGACCCTGTTGTTATGACATTCCATGAAGGCTACTGGGAAAGTAAAGCGTCCTTCTATTGTATTCCCTTCTGCGGCAAGAAGAATGGATACTCTCAATGATTTATTGGCAGCAAGTGACCTTGTTTCGCTTCATTGTGCATTGACAAATGATACAACACATATACTTAATGCTGAGCGCCTACAGCACATAAAGCCTGGTAAGGTCTAAGATGGTTCCTTCCTTGCTTCCTTGTTTCTGTTTTAGCCCTTCTTTGGGCAGTCCCATGCTCTGTTAATCATGGATTTGTTTATCTGGTTTCGTTCTTCATGCTATAACACACTGTATACGGCTACCTTTTGAGCAATGCAGGAGCTTTCATAGTAAACACTGGTAGCTGTCAGCTCATAGATGATTGTGCCCTCAAACAACTCTTGATTGATGGCACTATAGCTGGATGTGCATTAGATGGCGCTGAAGGTCCACAGTGGATGGAAGCATGGGTATGGAACTTGTAACAAGTGATTTTTATTTTGATATTCATATATACTAACTACAGCCATACAATATCATCTAATGAGCTGGTTTGTTGTTCCAGTAGGTCTCCATTGAAATATATGTTTCAATTCATCATGCATTTTGTAGCGGTGTGTTCTACAACATCCACTTCATTCTGTTGTGATATGTGCTCCCTTTTAACTTGGCCAGTACCTCAGTGGGGATAGAAATAGGGGAAAATTCAAGTGGCACATCAACAGGAAACTTGGTCCTTACCCTTGATATTTTGGAGTCATAGACTATACAGTCAGCTTCTAGCTCTTAGTTGCAAAATAATGGAAGACGTACAAATGGTGACCAATCAGAAATAAGGACAAACAGCTGATATGCTTGTAGTTTTCTTGCTCCGTGCACTTACAATGTTCTCATTATATCCCAACAGGGGTCACCTTACAAACAAATGATTTACAATATTAATATTGCCTTTATTGGTTACTCTCAGGTGCGTGAGATGCCAAACGTGTTAATTCTTCCTCGGAGTGCTGACTACAGTGAGGAAGTGTGGATGGAGATCAGAGAGAAAGCAATCGCAATATTGCAGTCCTTTCTCTATGATGGTGTTGTTCCAAACAATGTTATTTCTGATGAAGATGAAGAGATAAGTGAAATGGGATGTGAAGATGATCAACTAGGCAAACAAGAAAAAGAACATGCTTTACAGGTTTGTGATGGGGAGCAGCAGACAGAAGGAAGCCAATTAACTACAGAGTATGACAAGAGAAGAGCCATTTCACAGCCTGAAGAGCCTCAAGCTTCTGCACAATCTCATAGTATTGGCTCCAGATCTGAAGGGAGGCGAAGCCGATCTGGAAAGAAAGGGAAAAAGAGACCTGCTCGCCGCAGATCGCAGCAGAAAATGGATGAATTGTCAACTTTAGAAGGAGGAAGTAACTATTCTTCACGCAGAGATGATGATAACCAAGTGTTAAGTTCTAGTTCACGATTTGCATCGCCTGAGGACTCCAAAAATAAGCAGAAATCTTCTGCTGAATCTCCAATGGAGATAATTTCTGAAAATAAGCTGCCTGCAGGGCTTGCTAGAAAGCCTCCTGAGAAGCTAAAAGAAGGTTTTGTTATTGCTCTAAAGACAAGAGATAATTCAGGTTTTTATGTTTCAAGAGAGAGGGTTGCCGGTGGTGGATGGTATCTTGATGTGATACCAAATGCTACAAAGAGGGATCCTGCTGCTCAGTTCCTAGTCACTTTCAGAAACAAGGTGATGTTTTCTCTTTGCTGTTCTTTTTCGCCAGTTCTATTTTTGCCTTGGTGTTTCTTAAACCGCCAGGTAATTTGGATACTATACACATATAGATGCTCTAATATGTTTTATACTCATCAGGATACTGTTGGGTTGCGCTCTTTTGTTGCTGGAGGCAGACTATTGCAGGTATTACCATTTTATTAGTACTCTTTACCATGCAAAGTGAGATCCGAATATTCATATTCCTACTATGTCAGTGAAATAGGAGGATACTAGGCAAGCAAATACTGTATGCACTGTTTGCGTTTGGTAGTAATTGGTACACCTAAATTCAATTGGGCATATGTGCTCACATCCATATTGATGGCCCGTTTGTTTGTTCCTTAGTCATAGTTATATACTGATTCCATGCTTTCTTGAAAAGGGTTACTCTTGCTACCTGTTAAACTGCTCCTTTGGCCATATACACCTTGGATGTAGAGGCTGGGACAATTTTATTCTGTCATCCAAAAAAGTCTTTAAACCGCTTGTTTCATCCTTATTTTGTTTTGAATGATTTGCATGTGCTTTTCCCATGCCCGATCCATAGCAGAAAGTTTTGATGGTTGATAAATGTAACTCCCTGGTTTGGTCTGTACATAATCTCCCGTGATCCCTATATCCCCTAAACCCTTTTTATTCAATATGTTAGATCCTGAGTTGAAAATATATTTAGATAGATACCTCATCTCAGACCTCCAATTCTCATCTGTATTTATTATACGCCCATTTTACAAGCCACTATCTCTTTGTTCATTTGGTGGCCGAGATTGAAATGGCACACCAGGAAATGAACAATTGTAATATGGCAACAGATGCAAATTAAGTAGGGGTATGTAGTCATGTTATGCTTTTGCTTACAACCTCTGCAGTAATAGAAAGGAATGGGAGGAGTAGATGCCCATCATGTAAAGTGAAATGCTTGATCAAAATGTTGATGTTTCTATATGTTTGACTGACTGTCATGACATTGTCAGGCTAATAATAAGATGGAGTTCATCTTCGCAAATCATTCTTTTGATGTTTGTGAAAGCTGGATGCTGGAAGGGTCCCTATCAGAATGCTGCAGACTGGTCAATCGCAAAAATTCTTCTGTATGTGCATTTGTCACGACCATTCTAAGCACATAACAGCAAGATAAATTTAAAATAAAGAAATGTCCCAATTAGTAGGTTGAGATGCACGCATTCGTTCCTGATGGTTAAAGTTTTCTGCAGGCTGTACTGGAGGTCTATTTTGAGATCCTTGGAGCTCCGAGTGAAGAAGATGGTGTCATTAGGTGGCTTGATTGATATATCTGATTTAGGGCTATGATGTTTTTAGAAATGATTTTAGGACTATGCTGCCAAAGCAACTGACTCAATGTTGTCCTCTGGTTAGGTCTGCTCCGTATTTTTCTATTGCCAAGAATTCAGTTCTGGCTGCTGTCTAGACTTCTAGCGCATGCACCCAGCAGTCACTGAATTTTTTTTAGCAGCCTGCTTGTTGTAGGTCGCATCTGTATTTTAATTCTTCAGTATGACAATCAAAATTATTACGGAGTATTTCCCATGGAAATTAAATAAGACTGTACTGCACAATGTGTGGATTGCTCAACTACTACAGTTGATTGCGTTTGGTTTAGCGAAAGGTATGTTCAAACTATACTGCACCAGATATTACATGATCAGTAACAAGCTGCATGGGATTCCCGGTGTGCTGCACGCCTGTCCAGCTTCAGCTCACAGCTCAGTCATTTCTTCCTCTGCTTGGCCTTGGCCTTTGCCTTCTCCTTCTCGATCTCCTCCTTCCACAGCACCGGCCAGTTGGCCCGTGCCTCGTCGATGCCGAACAGCGACCCTTCCTTCTCCGGGTCCCAGCTTGCCGACAGCGTGCCGTAGGCGATGCCAAGCGCCGACGTGCCGAAGGCGACGAGGATGGTGAGCAGCGGCAGCCACGCCGGCACGTCCACGCCTTGCCCGCGCTTGAGCGCGTCGTACGCGTTGAGCAGCGCCACGCCCGACGCCATGGGCACGCCCACCGCGAACACGATCCGGCGCAGGATGCGGTCGAACACGACCTGCGGCAGCTCGTCGTCGTCGTTGTCATCGCCGCCGCCGTTGCTGCCGCTGCCGCCGTCGGGCTTAGCGAGCCCCATCGCCAGCAGCTGCTGCTGCCGGAGCTGGAGGTCCTGCTGCCGCCGCCGCTCCAGCTGCTTCTCCTTACGGGTGGCCTTCTTCTCGGGCGGCGCCGCGCCGGTGCTCACGCTGCTGTCCGTGGCCGCCGAGCGGATGGTCGGCGGAGCGCGTCGGCGGCGCCTGGAGAGTGGCGAGAGGCTGGGCGTGGGGTTGAGCGCCCATGGGTGGGGTAGTTTTGCGGCTGGGAGAGCCGATTGGTGGAGTAGGGCGGCCATGTCAGTGCCCGCGTCGTCTCACCGTGGTAGACGACGACGAGCTCTCCCGCGGCGTGGTGTTTCAGCGCGTGGTTTCGTCGATGAAGGCGATGATGAATGGCCTTATCACATTGAGCGACTGGTGGCGCGTAGTTTGCGAACTTTGTGTGTGTGTTGGAGATACTATGCTTTTTGGTCATTTGGATGACACATCGCAGATCGGACGGCCCCACAGAAAAGGGAAAATATCCCCTATGGACAAATGGGCCCACAGAAAATATCCCGTCAGCAAGCGCAGCCGCGCAGGGCATTGGCACGACTGCACGGAAAGCGATCAATCAACATCAGCGGCCAGGATAAATCGACTGCAGGTCGATAGGGTAATTTTCCGTTTTTTGAAACTGTTGGTACATACGGACTTTACCGAGTACTACGTTAGAGCATCTCCAGCCCAGTGATTAAAAATGGGCCTTTATATTTCATTTTAAGGGCCAGTTTTAAAAATTTAGAGGGTCAAATAAGATGTGTACTCCAGCCCAACCGACTAAATAGGCCCCATCCATCTGACCGGTGGCCCCATCTCTCTCGTCTTCTCTCCCGATGCACTCGCTCGCCGCTGCCCCGACGCCCCTCGCCAGATGCCAGCGCGCCGCCAGTCCTCTTCCCCAGCGCGCAGTCCTCGACGGAGCACCGGTCGTCGCCGAGCGAGGCGAGCACGGCGAGGAGCTCCTCCGCCGAAATCCTGCCGTCCCCGTCGGCGTCGAACACTGCGAACGTGTCCCTGAGCTCGCCCTCGTCCGTCGCCACCGCGGCGGCGATCTCATCGAGGACGAGCCCGGCCTCCGCCTCCGCCTCCGCCTCCGCCTCGGCGCGAGCATCGCCGCCAGCTCCACCTCGCTCAAGA
>OAMR01000615.1:441619-453393 GCA_900205405.1 Echinochloa crus-galli | reverse complement strand
CTCCCGCGACACGGCGGTCGCCGCCAGCTTCTTGGTCGTCCGGACCCGGAGGCGGACGCGGTCGATGGCGGCGCCGGCGGGGAGGTCGCCGAGCGGCGAGCGGGACGGCCGGGAGGGACGCGGCGCCGAAGGCCGGCGGTAGGGACGCGAGGAAGGCGCGCTGCGCGGCATCGGCGGCGCGGGGGAGGAGACTGCGGAGGCGATGGCGGAGGCGACGAGCGCGGCGGCGCGGGGTCGGCGCGCGACGGAGGAGACGGTGGAGGCGATGGCGGAGGCGACGAGCGCGGCGGCGCGGGGTCGGTGCGCGGGCGAGGGGAGGGGGTGCAGGCATGAGGTAGGTGGAGGGGATAGAGAGAGAGGGGAGAGGAGAGAGAGAGAGGGGATAGGGGGAGGATAGAGGGGCTCCAGATTTGTGGGCTTTGCCCCCAAATTTGGTGGCCTACTAATTTTAGTCACCCATATAGTCACTCTTTTGGAGATTGATTTTTGGCATTGACCAACTAAAATGCTAGATAGGGGCTCTTTTAGTCATCCGGCTGGAGTTGCTCTTATTTCCTCTTGCACGCTATAGACCTATAGTTATTGTGCAACAATTATATTTGAAATTCAAATGAGAGCAGTGTAGTGCCATATGCAAGTTTTGTCAAGAATGTGCAACTGGTCCCCTATAGGACTGGTCCACAGTGTACAAGAAAAATGTGCATTCCATTTGAATTTATTTACTGATACATGTGCTCACCCTTTCATGAGATTGTTCCATAGCTCTCCATCCCAGTAAGCAATCCTTGGGCTCAAGCTAGCTTTGACCTGGTCGTCTTGGTTAGCTTAGCTCATGTTGTTTTAGGTGACATGAAGTGTTGGAATGCTAGCAGCTAGCTTGAGTGAGACACTCGTCCAACAGAGTGTGTTGAGACCTTTGTAGTGGAGTCTTCCCCTATGGAACTTGTTCCAATGGTCAGTTGCGCCTGTTTCTAAGGTTTCCTCGTACAACCATTTAGCACTCATCTATCTATCTATAACAACTATATTCCAATGGTCCGTTGCGCCTGTTTCTAAGGTTTCCTCGTACAACCATTTAGCACTCATCTATCTATCTATAACAACTATATAATTGGTACCCACTAACAGATCTGGTTGGATTTCTCTCTATCCTCGGCCATGCCACGTCATCCAAAGCCCACCCACTGTCGCCTACGCCGCCTTCTCGCCTCCTCATCCACCGCCGCCTCGCCTTCTCGCCTCCCACCCACCGCCGCATCCCCACCGCGCCAGCCGCCTCGCCTCCTCCCGCTTCCATAAATTGCCCCGTCCTGTGCCGAACTCCTCTGCATCGCGGGGCGTACGGGCGGCAGCCTTGACGGCCGGCGGGAGGTGGTCAGCTGCTGCTTGGATTGTCAGAAGCCGCTGCTGGAGGAGAAAGTGGTGCCGCCCGCCAAGATTCGGCCCGCCACCAGCCGCCGGCCGCAGGGCCTGCTCCTCCGGCGGCCACGTCCACCTCCGCCTCCCCGGCGACCTCCGGCACGAACTCCACCTGCTCCTCCGGCGAGGGCTCAGCCGCCGGATCTGGTCCGGCCGCGTCCACCTCCGCCTCCTCGGCCACCTCCGCCGAGCCGCCATGCACTCCGCCGGCCGCCGCTCACTGCCCCCTTCGAGGCGTGGGCTCGATCTGCTGCCTCACCCCGGGCGCCGTGCGAGAGAGCTCCGTGGGACGCGACGGCCTGCGACGCACCGGTGCCCCCGCTCAACGCTGCCCCGGGCCGTTCCTCCGCCTGCAGCCCAGCGGCGGCCCGCGGACATTGCCCGCCTCCAAGTCCTGGAAGCTCATCCTTCTCCCTCTCCCCTTCCTACCGATCCGGTCTGCGCGCCTCCCGCGGCTCGAATCGACCGAGGGTTGCCTGAGGCGGCGGCGGTGGAGGGGAGGCTGGGGATTGAATCGGGGTTCGGCCGGCCGAGAGGGGAATTGGGAATTGGATGGATTGGGAATTCCGAAATTCACTCGCGGGGGAGCGGGCAGGGGAAGGAAGACCGGAGCAGTTTCTCGCATGCCCCGCGGCATTAATTATGCGGTTGGCCGGCTTTGGCTCACATGTGGAAAAAAATGCTGTGCGCCTTCCCATGCGGAAAAAAATGCAGTGCGCCCCTGGCGCACGGCCGGCCTCCTGGGTGCGCCCCCGCGCCAGATGCCGCAGAAATAAAATCCAACGACGCGCTCCCACCAGACCGACGCACGCACGGCTCGGCTCCTGGCGCGGCGCAGAAACCCCCCTCGATGGGCTCCGCTCCCATACGCAGCCTCGGCTCCGCTCCGCAGACGCCCCCCTCGATCGATTAGACGGACGCCCGACTCCACGGACTCGGCTCGCGGCTCCGCTCCTAGGGTTTCATGTGCTCCGTCGAATCATCTTCCCCGCCGCTCAGTTCTTGTGACGGCTCTATGGACGAGACATCCGACACGAGGATCAAGATCGGACAGACGCTGGAGGGGTCGGCCATGGTGATACGCGCGGCGGAGGCGATATGTTCTTATTTTGGTTGTGATTTATGTGTAAACAAGTCTCTTAATGTGTACACATAAAATTCTCCAGGCAACTGATTACCTTCGTAGTGCTAGCGTTGTCTTCTTTCATGGTCCGTATTGATACTGAAACTTTTGATGATATATATGTGATGCGAGAGATGTTCCTCGTCTGCGCATCATTTCGTGACCAAATATTTTGTGATGTATCAGACAAATGATTACCTCGTTGCCGACCTTAGTGAAAGATGTCGTGACTGCAGAAGACAGTAAGTGTTCAATTTCAAACTTCAGACTCTAAGGTGCAGCTCCACCTCCACATCTGATTTTTTTTACTGCCTGTAATCACACGAAAAATATATACAATGCAGCTCCTCTTCTCCTGTATTCTGAGCTTCAGGAATTACGTTTTCAGACAAGTGCAGGCAACGTGCAGTGGCGATTGTGCGTCTGGGAGCGGAGCCGAGCGGGGGTCTGCGGAGCGGCGCCAAGCGTGCGTGGAATTGGATTTTATTTCTGCGGCATCTGGCGCGGGGGCGCACCCAGGAGGCCGGCCGTGCGCCAGGGGCGCACTGCATTTTTTTCCTCACATGCAGCCTGGGTTGGGTTCTGGAATTGCCCGTGTGGGTCACGGGAGCGCGCCGGGGAAGCAAGACCGGGTTTGGGCACGCCTCAGGTTAATTAGCTTGATGTGTCAGGACTCAGGACTAATCTATTGGGAATCTGATTTGTTTACTCCTGCTAAGTAAACATGGTTTGGATGAGCCGCTTGCGATTGCTGAGGTTAGGTTTGCGAGATTAGAAACATGCGATACAGTAGTTTCTGTGTGTGTTGATATTTTTAAAAAAAAGTCTCACAAACTAATATTATTATTATTATTATCAGAATTATATAAATTTATGTAAAATATCCCGCAACAACGTGCGGAGAATTTACTTAGTATTAGTAGAAACGGACCAGATTCTCGAAGCCGAGAGTAAACTATATGCTGTTTTTTTTCCTTTGACTTGAACGAAACGCTCGCCTACGAAATATTATTGATCTAAAAAAGAATCAACTCTCGGTATTTTCTTCAGTTAGCTGTTTATAGCCGGAAACGATCAACAAAGGCCAGGAACCCAGAATGATTCATGCAATCATGCAAGTACGGCGCATCGCCACGTGATGGCTCGTAAAGGGCAGTGGCGGTTGTATCCAGTAAGGAGGCGTAACCTCACTAGTTTCTTCCTTCAGAGAGTGGCAAGGCAGGATGCACCTTTGTTAGGTTAGATCATGGAAAGGAGGTGCCGGCCGATCGGTGATTAGCTAGTGGCAGGGTTGTTGCCCTGTTGGTTTCAAGGACACCGTATACTTGTGTTATTAACCACCGCTGTCACTGAATGAATACAATCGTACAAGAAAAGTGACCACACAACTCAACTTGTACCAAAACATTTCGCTGTTACCATCTCAGCGTCCCAAACTGTCACCCTGCGTCGCGAGAAGCCTTCCATCACCTGCAGTGTTCGCGCTCATAGCTGTCTGACTCCCGAGGGCACAGATTCCGGGCGAGCTTGAATTCCTGCAGGCGATTGCATTTTCAAAGTGATCGTCAACATCAGAACCAAATAATTGTGTGAAGCTAAAACTGATATCGCATTTGGCGTACATCTCTTTGTATTTGATCGTCTTCGAGCATATGAACCACATGGGCCATCGTGGGTCGCTGGCTGCCCTCCGGGTCGACGCACCGGAGCGCGGCAAGGATCGCCCGCTTCAGGGCCTTGGACGGCGGCGGCTCCGGCAGCCTGGGGTCCAGCACCTCCTCCACCCTCCGCTCGGCGACCATGTGCTTCAACCACTCCACCAGGTTCACCTGAAGAGAGACCAGCAGTTTGCAGTGCCACAGAATGGAATGGTTCAGGTGTTCAGCTCCTCACCAGTCACCACTACAGTGACCAATAGTGAAATCTTGTACGAAATGCAGATGGTAGCTAACCTCATCGGTTGGTCTAGTGTAGTCCACCGGAGTCCTACCGGTTATGACCTCCATGGCCAGCACTCCAAAGCTGTAAACGTCGCTCCTCTCGTTCAGCATTCCGGTTTTAGCATACTCCGGTGCCACATACCTGCAACGCAGCAGATGTTGCAGCCAACGTTGAGCTAGAACAAACCGCCCGCCCTGCGAAAACAGAGGAAATCAACACTCACCCGAACGTTCCCATTACACGTGTGGTGACATAGGATCTCTCGGAGCAGAGGACCTTGGCGAGCCCGAAATCCGACACCTTGGCGTTCCACTGCCGATCCAGAAGAATGTTGCTGGATTTGATGTCGCGGTGGACTATCTTGGGCTCCAGTCCTTCGTGAAGATAGGCCAACCTGAATCGCCAGAAAGTGTACATGAGGGTCGGCGTAATTCAGTTTTCGACAGGTGACAATGTGGTACAGAGTACAGACAATGTTGCTTTCAAGGACAACGACAACTTCCAACTTTACTAATCATGGCCATTAAGAGCAGCACTGCTGGTACTGTGTCAACTAAATTTCAATGTTTAATTTCATTCCGGACATTAGACAGGCTAACTAGTACGAACGGACAAATAAAACAAATAAAAAGCGTTACCCTTTAGCCGTTCCAAGGAGTATGCGCATCCTGATGTCCCAGGTCAGTGGACAGATTTCACTGTCATCATGGTGCAGCCACTTATCCAGATTACTGTTCTCCATGTACTGGTAAACAAGCATCCTGATGACGTGGCCACAAACAGTGCGTTGTATCAAAATACTGTCAATGAGGTTCAGGCATGTAATAAATCGAATGGTATTTTGCACTGTACCTGCAAGCTCCCTCGCTGCAGTAGCCGAGCAAACTGACCAGATTCTTGTGCCGGACGCGCCCGATCGTCTGAACCTCCATCCTGAAATCTTTCTCTGCCTGGCCCCTGATGAAACATACAAAAGTCAGTGATCCTTTTTAACCATTTTTTTCCCATCTCCAACATGAAGAATTGGTGAAGCAGCATGTCACCCAAGAGCAGAGTAGGATATAATTTGAATTTCTTTCGGGGTCCCATGAGGAGCAATTTATTACTCCTGACCCAGAATAGCATTCTCGAAATTCAAATGTAGCAGCTACCTATTTTCACGCGCCCAACTAATTCAACGTGCTTATGGTTAATGAGATTTTGTTTTCCAAAATTCGAAATGAGCGGGGTTTTTTTTTCTGTATGAGATCTACGGAGTAGTAGTAAATAGAGAATCGTTGACAGAATATACGATAAAAAGCTGAGCGACTAAACTAGAAAAATATTTGCGTGTAAAATCTTTTCGCGATTCGAAACTAAACTGTAAATCCAAACGGACAAATCCGGAAGCGGAGGAACGAAGTTTACCGGTTGTTGTGGAGGTTCTTGATGGCGACGGCGGTGCCGTCCCGGAGCACGCCCCTGTACACGACGCCGTACCCGCCCTCCCCCATCACGTTCCCGACGGCGAGCCCGCCCGTGGCCTCCTCCATCTCCCGGCGCGTGTACCGCCGTCCCCACCCGCGCGGCGAGGCGAGGGGGGCGGTGCCGGCGGCAGCGGCGGCAGAGGCAGACGATGATGCAGAGCAGGGCGAGGGCGGCCGCCGCGGCGCCGGTGGCGACGAGGACCCAGGCGGGGAGGCCGAGCACGGGGGTGCGCTTTGAGAGCCAGGCTCTCGGGACGCCGACGCCCAGCACCGACGTCGTGGCGCCCTGCTGCTTGTGCTGCGGATGGAGATGGTGGCGCGGCGCAGGCGGGGGATGGGGATGGCGGTGCGGGGAGCCGCTCGCCACGGGCCGCGCCGTGGGCGCGGGTGGTGTCCTCGGCGGAGTCGTCATGACCGACGCGGAGCCGTGGCCCGTGGAGGCTCAGCTTGGTTTGGTTGCCTATTTAATTAGGTTTTTTCTCTCGATATATACTGCTCAGTAGTTATTAAAGGGTGTTCTGCGGTGTTGCTGTGTCGTAAATATGCACTTTGTTTACCGAATGAGCCGTTTATAGATCCAGCTGAAACTATCTTTCGAAATTTTACTCTAGTTTCAAAATTGCCAACACGAGGACGTCGGACGTCGGTTAGTTTGCTTATGCCTCTCGTTTAAACTTTTCGCCCTCAATTAAATTCATATAATTTTATTTGTGGAACACCAGTATAGATGCACTCATCCCCTTCAATGTACGCATACAAACTCTTATGGAAGACTAAAGATGGACAAAGATCATTGTCTAGATAACGTTGGTTAATTCTAAAATAAATAGAAAAAATATGATCACCTATACTAGATCGAAGAGTAACCTGTGCTATATTTCTCTTAATACATATAGATTGAAATAGAGAACAAATTAGGATAATAATTTATATATGTTTCCAAACTAAGCATCCGGTGGGCGGTTGCCTCACACCATGTTCAACTTTTTTCACAAATCTATTGCTATCATTTTATATTACTTAATTAATGTGTTTAACTCACTAGTTATCTTGTACGGCTGTTCGGGTTTTGAAACACCATATGCTTAGATACAGTCTCACACATATAACATTAGCCTGTGTGAATGCATCCTCATTCGTAAAGTACAAGTGGCATGTTCGGCTGGCCGGTGGTTGTTGGTTAGTGATGGTTTTTGCTAAGAGAAAAACACTGCTGGCTGGTTGGTGGCTCGTGCTGATTTTTGCTGAGAAAAAACACTGTTGGCTAGTGGTTGATAAGCCAAGCGAAAAGAGTAGAACGATGACATCATTTAGAAGCAATTTAATATTAAATTAAGTGAGGCCAATCCTTTCGAATAATTAACTGGGAACAATACAGAAGCAGTGTTGCAGGCGCGCGTTTCGGCTGATGATACATTTCGATGGTCAAGCTGTGTTGAATTCGATCTGCTGACCTCCATGAGCTGGTCTGCGGGCATCTCACTGCGAACCGTGCTGGTTGCCTTCTCTCTCTCGTTCAGCACAACACACCGACACGACTACACGAGAGAAGATGACAAACTGTTGTTAGACCAGTTGTTGGCGGTCGTGACGGTCTTATTCCCGACCTCCAACCGAGTATAAAATGAATACAATGAAACAATGCACCATAGCTATAGGGCTCATTTCTAACCATTTCCACAAGTTTTGTTGCTTATTTGGTTTCAGGAGGTGAATGATTAGAGTTGAGGCAAAACTCATCCAGAACGATGGGATCGGTCGAATCCTGAGATCCGACCGAACTCCATCCTTGAACTTGGAGCACGCTACGACACAAAGACATGCAATCCACCAGATTCTTGGGCTTGGATGGACCATCACGGCTGCCATCAACACGAAGACGGTGCACAAGAACGCAGTAGAGGCCCAGGCCCAGTTCGGCCGAAGCACCTAATTCGCCCGAACCCACACAACCGACCTAGAACCGACATGGGGAAGCAATCTGGAGCATTGGAGGCGAAGGCGATGCAAACTTGATGGTTCGGACGAACTGGATGGTTCGGCCGAACCGACCCAGTTCGGCCGAACCCGCACAGTTCGACCAAATTGCCTAGAACCGCCCCGAGGTCCCATGGGCACTACTCCTTCTTCCACCGCCCTTCCTTGCTATAAATAGGACACACACAAGAGTGAAGAGAAGAATAGCTCTCTAGAGAAGCGCTGCCACTGTCAAGTCTAGAAGATAGGGAGAGAGGAGAGGTGAGCGTGTCAGAGAGGAGCCGGAGTGTTGGCCCCTCTTCCACCTGTACCTCTACGGATGCAGCTCTTCTTCGAGTAACATCCGGGTCGTGTCTGATAACTCTTATATCTCTCTCTGATTAATTGAGCATCAGTTCTTACTTTTATATGCTTGCTCGTTCCTCGTTCAATGCTTAGTTGATTGGTATAATTGTATACTGGTTGCTTGGCTTGGGTGTATCTTTCTATAGTAGATAAGTATTAACTGACTAGTGTAGGCGTGGTGCCTATACTTGAGGTTAGTTTGGGTTACATCCGAGTCTACGGAGGTGGTAGCCGTTAGGTGGTGACAGCCCTATACGACCTACGTAGCCCACCACGTCCGGCTTAGAACCGTAGGATCCTTAGAGCGGGTATTGACAGCACCCGTTCTCATTCCTTTATGTGTGTTGCGGTTCCGTGTCTCAACGCTAGCATTTATCTGTATCACCTCTTGCTCAGTTAGTCAGAAGGACAATACTATCAGACTCGTGCCCTCTCTACCCTCCTAGTGCTTTTCTCTCTTTCTCTTCATCGTCACCCATTCCATTTCGCCATCCTTGGACAACTTAGTTTATAATTAGTTTATTTCTCGTTTCTCGTGGAAATCGATACTCTGGAATACTCCCGAGTGAAAGTTACATCGGTATTCGTTCGCTTGTGGATTTATCTGTAGGCCGTAAGAGTGCCAACACGAGTCACGCGGAAAGAGATTCGGTTTCAAGAAAAAAAAAGAAATCATTATCGAAAAGGATATTAGAGAAAAAGTCTGGTTTAGTTTGGTTGGGTTTAGGTGTAGCCAGTACGTGCGCCTCTGCTAGGCGAGGGGGTGCGATGTTGGCGACACGCGAGCTGATCATCAAACCGTCGGCGCCGTGAGTTCGCTTGGTGAGAAACGTCGGTGCTGAATTGAAATGCCGAGCGGAGCTGTTGGTGATATCCAGCGCTGGGGATCACGACGCTCGAGCGGTGCTGAACCGTTTTCTTGCTCCCAGGTTTGGCTGTCTGATCCCTCGATCTCTATAATCTAAATCTAAAAGAAAAAAAGAATATGGCTAGATATGATCACAGCATTTGAGCGTTCGATACAGAACATTGATGGACTAATGAAGGTTCCTGATCGGGACACGGGAAGCCAAGAAAAATCATTCGACCAACATCGCCATCTTCTAATAAATAAATAGTAATATGCATGTCTAAATAGATCACTGTGACATGATTTGATAATCCCAGCTAAATAGATCTGGATTTCCATCGCATGCCTTTAATCCTTGCACGGTAGCTGCAGTTGCAATAACAAACTGACTGGCTAGTAGTTCTCTACTTCTCTCCGTGTTAGTGTCGTGTGCTTCTGATGGCCTCTCAGGCCTCGACGACTCCTCTCCCTCCCTCCGCGCCGTCGCTTGATGCTGTAATATTATTGAATTTATTTACGCCTCTAATTTCAGATGGGGAGACTGTCAACACTGCTATAATACCGTGGGGACTGGGGACCAAACCAATAGCTTGGGCAATGGCAATCTTCTTTCCGATATAATCCTCATACATTTTCGGTGTATAAATCTGGAGAAAAGAAAATGAATTTCACTTCAGTAAGAATATCTTTAAAACAAGCATGTAGACGAAATAATATAAGGCAAAGTACCACCTTTTTAACTGCTTTTGCAATCAACTCACGAGCTTTATCCTCTGGAACCTAAGGTACGCAGGCATGTCATAAAATACAAGGACATATTTCAATGGGATCAACTTGCATGTTAAATACACAAGACATCACTTACTTCACTGGTAACACTTGCTGTGCAAGTACGAAACTGAAAATGAAAAGAACAAGAGATTATCATATAAACACCAATAACAATCTGAATATACGCTATAATTTGCAAAAATATCTGCAATTAACAGTTTACCTTCGTTTCCATATCTGAACAGTCACTATCAAGCGCATATTTCATTCTATCTTGACTCAATGGAAACATTTCCAATTTGTGAACTTCCTCCAAAGCATCTCTGAAACTCTTCTGCGTATTGTTGGGAAATAACTATTAAGAATGTGTGGCATTCATAAACAAAAGTTTGTGTAATAGTGCTGAGTACTAACCATTTTAGTTAACCGCAGCCAGATCTCAAAATAAACACCATCCAAGTCATTGCGCCAAAAAGCATCAAAACGCAAGTTATCTACACATTCCTGAGTCAAATGGTAGTATTAGACACAACTCTACAAGCTACCTAAATTAAATTAGAGCATGTGAGAAGGATCATACATAATAACCCATATAAGCCAACTCCCTAGTGATCTTGGTAAAGTCAGCTGCGATCTTAATTGCCTGATAAGCTCCTCGGGTGCTTATCATGTCCCACTAAACAACAGAGTTAATATAGTGGTAAAATAATACATGTACTGTCCTGTGTAGTCATGCTTACCTTAAGAGATGTCTCCTCAATCATGACATAATCTTTCATCCACTGTCCCCAGATACAAAGGGTGTTAGCCCAGAAAAAGGTCAAAAGGATTGTGCAAAATACTATGCGTTGCTTGAATTAATCTTACCTTCAGCTTTTTGATAATTCTTTGCAGTAATTGAGATATTCTTGTTCAATCTCATAACTGTAAAAAAACTCGATGTACTTATCCCAATCGGTGTACTCACGACCACCCTACATCACAAGGAAGAGAGGACCAAGACTTATTATGTTTTGGGGAATGATAAAATAAAACACTTAAATAACTGAACTGAACAAAGACTTTGAAGCTAAAAAAGAATGTTTTAAACAAGGATTTTTAAAGGGGCAGGAAAAGTGTACTGGAAGTCTGGAACTCATAAAAAATGGATGCATATTTATCACCGCAAAAATTAATTTGTTTAGAGGTAACTGCAGTACCATTCTATGCTGGAATGCCTAATACTGTTTCATAAAGGAAAATTAAGGCAGCAAGCTACTAGAGGGGCAGGAACAGAATCCGTCTATGTTGTCAATATTCTTTTATTAGTCAAAGCAGACAGTTTCGCACAGAGTTGAATTTTCAAGCATATAAGATCATGCTTCTTCTGCGGCAAAGCTAATTAAATTTCAGAACCTGTGGCATGACCTATACATTGTAAACTGGTCTAAAATCGAGGACCTCAATAAATAAATAAACATCTTTTTTACCTTTTGTAAAAATCAGACCACACAGATATTCCACATAGAAATTTTCATCATTTTGATAAGAAAAACTAAAATGGTCATGGAATCAGATTCGGAGACAATGTGTGGTAGTCCCTAACACAGTCATATTGACACAATTGAACACAAAAACAATTATATAATTGCAGAACTGTCAATGTATACACGTACATGATTTCGAGGTACTAGGCGCTGATAGTCATCCAGAGCTTCAACCCTGCAGACATCAGGGTGGAACATCCAATCTAAGGTATCATCTTCCTCAAAGTGCTTAAAATACCTCATCTTAGCAAGAAGCGCTCCAGATAAGTCCTCCTCGAGAAGGCCCGTAGCATTGTGCTTCTTCAGTTCAGCATTCAGCTTAGACTTGGACTTCGTTTGTGACAACTGTAGAAAAA
>OAMR01000615.1:408146-422513 GCA_900205405.1 Echinochloa crus-galli | reverse complement strand
AGGGTCTCCTCTCTCCTTCCTCGTCCCGCTTCCCCATCCATCCCCATTCTACAGTCGCCGCCCGAGTCAAAAAGAGGGAAGCTTCTTCCACCCGAATCCCCACCCCATCAACGACTAGACGCGGGTCAAGCAGCACCAATCCCAGCGCCACAACCCTAGCCCCCTCATCCTCCTCCCCCCTTCGCGGCCGGCGAGGGAAGGAGGCGAAGGAGCCATGGATTCCTCCGGCGGCGGCGGCGGCGGCGGCGGTGGCGCGCAGATCAAGGGGATGGCGACGCACGGCGGGCGCTACGTGCTGTACAACGTGTACGGGAACCTCTTCGAGGTCTCCTCCAAGTACGCCCCGCCCATCCGCCCCATCGGCCGGGGCGCCTACGGCATTGTCTGGTGCATCCCTTCCCCCCGGCCCCCTCCCCCTCGCTCCCTAGTCGCCGCGCGGGTGGTTTCAAATCGGGCGCGTCTTGTAGATTCGGTTCGCCTCGACGCTTTAGGCAGAGTGTATGGTGAAATGGAGTGGGGGCGGCAAAAATATTTTGCCGTGGATGTGCTTATGTACCTCCCTTTTCCCTCGATGCTTTAGGCATGAATTTATGTTGAAATGGATTTAGGCAAAGAGTCCAGTTACTGCTTATGTGCTTATGTATTTCCCTTTTCCCCTGTGTTTGTAGCGCGGCTGTTAACTCGGAGACAGGGGAGGAGGTTGCGATCAAGAAGGTTGGCAATGCATTCGATAACCACATCGACGCCAAGCGGACGCTGAGGGAAATCAAGCTGCTCCGCCACATGGACCATGAGAACGTATGTATCGCGTTTTACCAGTAACGGCCTTTGGACATTTCTGGTGTTGTGGTACTTTATTTAGGGCCTACCCTTGTTTGTTTGTCCAAAATCTTCTAGGCACTATTGTGTGCGCCGTAGGTTGCCATTGCAAGCTTACAGGTGTGCTAGTCTTTTCAATTGTAAAGATCTACGTTGCCAATTTGCTAGAAATGGCCGCAACATGCAGTGCTTTTTGTTGTTACTCATTTAAAAAAACACAGTTACCCCCCTTGTTACTTGTTATTAAATGCATTTTTATAAGGGTTATTAAATGTATTCAATCCGATGCAAACTGCTCAGGGAGACTATAACTTCTCTGCTTATGTAGGCTTTCTATAAATAGGAAGGAGAACAAAACTCCATCTTCAGCTTTTCATGGTTGACATGTAAAGTGAAGTGGGAATGTGGGGTTGTACAGGAAGGGAATGCTGTTTTGTTTTCAGATTATATTTCTTTCTGAGGGAAAAATTTGGCCTTTTGTACTATGCTCAAAAAGGAGTATCCAAAGGGCATGGGTCAGCTAACCTCACATGGTTGATTGCACATCCACCAATGTTAATTTGGCAGACTTCTAGTGATTCTATTTGCTTTTATTTACATGTCTTGAATTAGCAGTGAAGATTGAGTTTGTTCACAAGTTTTGTATGCATGTGTCATAAACATGTCGTGCACTTCTACTCAGCAATTAATTTCCTATTATCTAGTTTTCTGATCATGATTTTAACACGCCGTCGTCGAGCACCGAGGACCGGTGGAGAAGATGCATGGGCACGCCGCACTGAATGAGATCCCGCGAATCCGACCGGCGATCGAGTGATGGTGTATTCCTGCTCTGCTGCTGCTGCTGCTGGTGTGCTCTCTGCTCGAATGGATGGTGAAATCGCCTGCTCAAATAGTTGCCGGCGAAATCCTCCGCGAGGTGCTGAGCGGCGGCAACATCGCCCGCGCCGCCGCGGCGCTCGCGTCCGACCTCGTCGTCAAGGCGCTGGCGGCGCTGCCCGCCCTCCTCGCGGCGGTGCCGGCGGCCTTCCTCTTGCGCCACTCGAGGCTGGCGGCGCTGCCCGCCCTCATCGCGGCGGTGGCGGCGGCCTTCCTCTTGCGCCACTCGAGGCTGGCGGCGCTGCCCGCCCTCATCGCGGCGGTGGCGGCGGCCTTCCTCTTGCGCCACTCGAGGCTGGCGGCGCTGCCCGCCCTCATCGCGGCGGTGGCGGCGGCCTTCCTCTTGCGCCACTCGAGGCTGGCGGCGCTGCCCGCCCTCATCGCGGCGGTGGCGGCGGCCTTCCTCTTGCGCCACTCGAGGCTGGCGGCGCTGCCCGCCCTCATCGCGGCGGTGGCGGCGGCCTTCCTCTTGCGCCACTCGAGGCTGGCGGCGCTGCCCGCCCTCATCGCGGCGGTGGCGGCGGCCTTCCTCTTGCGCCACTCGAGGCTGGCGGCGCTGCCCGCCCTCATCGCGGCGGTGGCGGCGGCCTTCCTCTTGCGCCACTCGAGGCTGGCGGCAATGCCCGCCCTCCTCGACGGCGCCTTCTACCAGTACCTTGACCTCGTCTGCGCCATGGCCTTTCGTCGCGTCGGTGGCGCAGAGCAGCCGGGCGGCGGCGGGGATGGGGCCGCATCACGGACATGATGAAGTGTCATTCATACGAGAAAAGAGAGAGAGACGGGCTGGGCCGAGTGGTGAAAGAGAGATTGAGAGAGAGTTTAGGGAGCGTTCTTGGACTTTTTCATGATTTTGAAATTCTCACACAAATCAAACAAAAGACATGCAATTTAAATATGATGCACAAGCACTTATTGCTCCAAAATTATTTAAATGATGTTTAAATATTTTTAGGCTCAAATTAATTTTAAAAATTTAATTAAGTCCTTAAAAAATAAAAATCTAACCATGTTGCTATGATTTATTTGTGATGGAATTTTAGGGTGTTACATTATAGTATAGATATATATACTATACTGACAAGAAATAGAAAATAAGATTACATAACACGTAGTTGTTCGAAGACCGTGTTCGTTACGAACTCGACGATTTCATACTATAGAGATGGATGATAGAGGCGGAGGACTCAACGAAAAAATCTGACAGGTGGGGTCGCTAAGAGGGGTAACGTTTCAATGACTGGTGGATCCATCGGTTGTCAAAAGTTTTGAATCTTTATAATATAGATAGATATATTAGTTGGATGCATAGCACACGTGCATATAATAAATCATGTATAGTATATAAAATATACACATCTAAAATATACACATAAAAAATACAGAAATGATAACAAATTATTTTCAGACCTCAATAATCTGTAGATTATAAGTAACATAAGTGGAAAATGATATGGTATATAAACAAATGGAAGCTAAGGTTGTTAATATTGCCATTTGCCAGCACGATTTAAGAAATTTCTACGTTTAAGAAATATGTACTGGTGTTTTCTTGAATAATAAATAAATACATGTAAAAACTGGAATGGAAAATGTTATATGGACATTGTCATGTTCGCTTGGTTTATACTTATTAGCCAATAGTATTTTCCTCTCACAACGAATCAGCATAAACCATCAGTCAATAGTATTTTTCTCTCACAATAAATCAACATAAGCCATCAGCCAACAGTATTTTTCTCTCACAACGAATCGGTATAAACCATTAGTATAAGTTAAATGAATAGGGCCATGATAGGAACATATACAAACAACCAGGTCAAGTAGTTGGCGTTCAGTAAATATATTAGATTCGTACAGGAGTAAGATTAACACCCTTGAACCGAGGGAATATAGTCTATGATTTTATTGATTGCTAAGGATGGAAAGAGCAAGGTACTCACAAATCTGTTTCTATGACTATTTGATGTGCAAGGACATTATAAAGCCTCCATTTTTCATGACTGTTTGATGGACAGTGAAAAGTAGAGCCAAGTTCGCAAAACACATTACTCTGAATATAAATTGCATGCATTACATTTCCATTTGCTCCTGGGCCCGACGTTCAACAAGGATATCTCCTTTATTGCGCTCCTCATCTGATATGGAATCAGCGGCGTGCATTGCTCCCATGTACCTCGGCTCGCAAAGCCTTCTCACTCGCAGTAACATACAGACATACGGAGTAATTACTAGTCTTTATGGGATCAAACTAAGGCGAGAGATTTGAAAACATAGAAACTTCCGTGTTTTTAAAAATGCTAGATTAAATATTTAGGAAATGATTGATGCGGTCAGGAACGAAGGAAGAAGCTTTGGTCCAATGCTGGCGTAAGGAAGGTTCAGGAACTGCTGGTCGGGTCGGAGTCTGGGAGAATAAGGGCCGACTTTTTTCCTGGTCATGGTGCTGCCTTCTTTGTGCAGTGCAGCACGTGTATGTTTTGTGTACTTAGAGCCTGTTTAGTCCCCAAAAGTTCCCAAAAAGTTAGTCCCAAATACACTATGAAAAAGAAGATTTCTCATCACATCAAAATGTCATAACATGTATGGAGTACTAAATACAGATGAAATCAAAAACTAATTGCACAGTTTTGTTGTACTCGGCGAGACGAACATTTTAAGCCTAATTAATCAATTTTTGGACAATTTTTACACATACAAACGAAAATGCTACAGTGACGCAATGGTTACGAAGAGACATCCAACTTCCAAATTCAACCTCCCAATTCTCCATCTAAACACACCTCAGTATCCACCTTGCAACTGCGGCAATATGGGGAATGACTCGTCATCCCACAATATGTCTCCGGTTCTGTGCGGCCCTGCTGCCCACTGGCCGTCGTGGCAAGAGGGACGGTGGAGACTCCATAGATTCGCCGGCTGACTCTGCAGTGCCACCACCACGCATTACAGTGCGCGCCATGCCGCCGCCGGTTGGCCGGCCGCTCCAACTGCGCCGACGCACGCTGTGCGGGCACCTTACCTTGACTGCAAAGCAAGTGCGCGGACAGCTTTGCCGGCGTTACGGCTTTGTTGCCGCCAACGTTGGCGGGGCTGATTGACTGGTATTTTCTGAACCCTGTTTGCTGACAGTGTTTAACTCTGACGAGGCCTAGGTGCATTTCCCCTGACTTTCTCGAAGGTTCAGACGATTCAGCCAACTTTTACCAGTACAAGCTTCAGATCGAGCCACCAATTCGTTTCGTTGGCAAAGGCAAGATTCAATGGTCCAAGCTACGAAAAACTTGACCGACCCGATCCCCGTTTGAAAGACTTTCTGACCGACTTGTTAGGCGGGATCTAGAAATAGACCTGCGCAATAACAGTACTTACTGCTCTATCCTCTAGACATGAACTTAGCAATGTCCCCTGTGCCTCAATTGATTTGCCAATGGAACCGATGGGATACAGTATGGGACAGAGGACACTACTAGTCTTCGCCAAAGCTGGAAATGGAAATAGTGCAGTGCTTACCGTCTGGAAATGGAAATTCAGATCTTTCCAGGAAAGGCCGAAGCCAACTTTATATATAAAGCATCCTCAAAGAATACTGTGATTACTAGTTTACAATAAAGCACACTCCGCTCAAAGAGCTGAATCCAACAAACCCGTAACGGGGCTCTCTAGACCGCGCGCTAGAGATAGCAAGCACTACTCGCGACGAACACATTAAAGGGCCTTGTGACCATTACAAATAGACTGGATCCGACCTTTCGCGGAGCCTACGACTCCATCACCAACGGTTACAGGAAACCTCCAAACAACACCTTTAGGAAGGCAAAGACGCGACAGCGCCAACGTTTGGTCTTCACCACGGAGAGCTTCCACGAACCGTCGTCGAACGAGACTCTGCAGACAACACCCTCAAGAGGGAAGCGCGAACGCCGTTGCCCGACCCGACATCGGGTCAAAGCATACGCTTGAGGACCTCCGCCCGACGAGCCGAGAGCACCTGGACCGATCCCACTCGCTTCACTCCACCACCCACCATCGCAACCGCCGAAGCTCATCCACTAGGTTCCATATACACCCGCTGGCAACACCCGACACCTCGGGAAGGTTTGGGGACCTCGATTGTCCCCAAATCTTCTGTCATCCCCTCGATGGGACGACATCGTGCTTCACAAAGTGAGATCGAAAGCATGAACCCAGCGGCGAAAACTTGACGGCGCTACGGAGATGGCTTCGATGACGACGTGGTGACACAGACGGTACCTCCGGCCATGGAGAAGCCGTAGGAAGGGACCAGTGCTAGGGCCGACGCCTCCCAACGCCGCCGCCATCGGAGAGATGCCGAGGCCAAGCCCTGACCCCGACCGGGGCCACTGGCCAGACGAACCCACGAGGAGGGGCCCGCAGGCCCACGCGCGTTAACTAGAAACTTGTGATTCACTTTACCCCATTTACACAAAATTGGTCGGATGCCAGGGTATGCCGGTGCCCACCTGGCATACCCTTTGGCTCCGCCCTGCACGGCGGGCGGCCGGATCTGCCTCCCCACGCCCGGATCCGGCGACTCGAGCCCGGATCTGGGGGGAGCCGGGCGGGCTGGCTCAGGCGGGGCGCGGTGGCCCTCGCGGCGGCCGGGCCTAGGTGGCGGCGGCCTGCCCTCGGTGGCAGCTGCCCCTGTTGCGGCGTGGCCGGCGGCCGAGGCCCGACCTAGGCGGAGGGGCCGCCCGGCGTCGCAACGCGCGTGGGCCTGCGGGCCCCTCCTCGTGGGTTCGTCTGGCAAGTGGCCCCGGTCGGGGTCGGGGCGGGCCTCGGCGTCTCTCCGATGGTGGCAACGTTGGGAGGCGTCGGTCCTAGCACTGGCCCCTTCCTACGGCTTCTCCATGGCCGAAGGTACCGTCTTCGTCACTGCGTCGTCGGGGGGGGAGGGGGGTGTTTCAGTACCTCATGATGCAGAAACCAACAAACGTTCTTCCACTAAACTTCAAAAGAATTTTCCATGACTTTTACAGGAAATCTATATAACCTATATAATTTGTACCCACTGCAAGTGTTGGTTGGATTTCTCTCAACATACAAATATTCCACGTCATCAACCACTATACGACATGTCACCATTAACTATACGTCATATCATCATCCACTAGATCATATATTTATGTCTTCAACCGATTTTCTATATATGGTTAATATGATACCCTTGTGAGTAGCATGCTACAAAATTCTCGTAGTAGAGAAAAATATAGGATCAATAATTTAGAATGGTTCTCTCTCAATAAAATTATCATGCTTACATGTATAATATAGTTACCAAAAGAATGTTACCATAAAATCACTTTGATGTTCCTACTTTCACATTGCATCTTAAAAATTTATTTAAGAAATTTCCGCAGCATCGTGCGGAGTATCAACTAGTACTAATCACTAATATAGTTTTGGGAAGATCGCATCAAATTTCCGTGCTCCAAACAGGCATTTGTGTGGAATGTGGACTAGTATGCTGACTAGCACTCCGAAGTCAACTCGTCAACGCTATTCCCCTTCCCTTCCCAACTCTTCGTCTTGCCCCTCACGGCCTCACCCCCCAAACCCCGCATCGCGAATCGACGATTCCACCACACCGGCAGTTGGGACTTGGGACCCAACCCAACCCCACAAGCAGAGCGGGGCAAGCATGGCGGCGGCGCACCCGTTCGTGTACATCGACGCGGCGGCGCTCCACTCGCTGCTCCCCTTCCCGTCCCTGATCCCGCACCTCCGCGCGGGCCTCGCCCACCCCGAGCTCTCCGCCGGCATCCAGTGCCCGCAGCGCGTCTCGTTCCCGCTCCCCACCGCGCCGTCCGCCGCGCTCCTCCTCATGCCCTCCTGGTGCGCGCACCCCTCGCTCCCGCGCCTCGCGCTCGAGGGCGCCACCTCCTTCCCCTCAATCAATTTTTGGACAATTTTTACACATACAACGAAAAATGCTACAGTGACGCCAATGGTTACGAAGAGAACATCCAACTTCCAAATTCAACCTCCCAATTCTCCATCTAAACACACCTCAGTATCCACCTTGCAACTGCGGCAATATGGGAATGACTCGTCATCCCACAATATGTCTCCGGTTCTGTGCGGCCCTGCTGCCCACTGGCCGTCGTGGCAAGAGGGACGGTGGAGACTCCATAGATTCGCCGGCTGACTCTGCAGTGCCACCACCACGCATTACAGTGCGCGCCATGCCGCCGCCGGTTGGCCGGCCGCTCCAACTGCGCCGACGCACGCTGTGCGGGCACCTTACCTTGACTGCAAAGCAAGTGCGCGGACAGCTTTGCCGGCGTTACGGCTTTGTTGCCGCCAACGTTGGCGGGGCTGATTGACTGGTATTTTCTGAACCCTGTTTGCTGACAGTGTTTAACTCTGACGAGGCCTAGGTGCATTTCCCCTGACTTTCTCGAAGGTTCAGACGATTCAGCCAACTTTTACCAGTACAAGCTTCAGATCGAGCCACAATTCGTTTCGTTGGCAAAGGCAAGATTCAATGGTCCAAGCTACGAAAAACTTGACCGACCCGATCCCCGTTTGAAAGACTTTCTGACCGACTTGTTAGGCGGGATCTAGAAATAGACCTGCGCAATAACAGTACTTACTGCTCTATCCTCTAGACATGAACTTAGCAATGTCCCCTGTGCCTCAATTGATTTGCCAATGGAACCGATGGGATACAGTATGGGACAGAGGACACTACTAGTCTTCGCCAAAGCTGGAAATGGAAATAGTGCAGTGCTTACCGTCTGGAAATGGAAATTCAGATCTTTCCAGGAAAGGCCGAAGCCAACTTTATATATAAAGCATCCTCAAAGAATACTGTGATTACTAGTTTACAATAAAGCACACTCCGCTCAAAGAGCTGAATCCAACAAACCCGTAACGGGGCTCTCTAGACGCGCGCTAGAGATAGCAAGCACTACTCGCGACGAACACATTAAAGGGCCTTGTGACCATTACAAATAGACTGGATCCGACCTTTCGCGGAGCCTACGACTCCATCACCAACGGTTACAGGAAACCTCCAAACAACACCTTTAGGAAGGCAAAGACGCGACAGCGCCAACGTTTGGTCTTCACCACGGAGAGCTTCCACGAACCGTCGTCGAACGAGACTCTGCAGACACCCTCAAGAGGGAAGCGCGAACGCCGTTGCCCGACCCGACATCGGGTCAAAGCATACGCTTGAGGACCTCCGCCCGACGAGCCGAGAGCACCTGGACCGATCCCACTCGCTTCACTCCACCACCCACCATCGCAACCGCCGAAGCTCATCCACTAGGTTCCATATACACCCGCTGGCAACACCCGACACCTCGGGAAGGTTTGGGGACCTCGATTGTCCCCAAATCTTCTGTCATCCCCTCGATGGGACGACATCGTGCTTCACAAAGTGAGATCGAAAGCATGAACCCAGCGGCGAAAACTTGACGGCGCTACGGAGATGGCTTCGATGACGACGTGGACACAGACGGTACCTCCGGCCATGGAGAAGCCGTAGGAAGGGACCAGTGCTAGGGCCGACGCCTCCCAACGCCGCCGCCATCGGAGAGATGCCGAGGCCAAGCCCTGACCCCGACCGGGGCCACTGGCCAGACGAACCCACGAGGAGGGGCCCGCAGGCCCACGCGCGTTGCGACGCCGGGCGGCCCCTCCGCCTAGGTCGGGCCTCGGCCGCCGGCCACGCCGCAACAGGGGCAGCTGCCACCGAGGGCAGGCCGCCGCCACCTAGGCCCGGCCGCCGCGAGGGCCACCGCGCCCCGCGCACCCCGGCGAGCTGCGACCAACTCCCCGCGCCTCCCCTCCGTGCACGCCGCCGTCTCCCTCTTCAGCTCCGCCACGGCGCCCGCTCGCCTCCGTCGAGGCTCCGCGCTCACGCTCCTCCGCACCGCCGCCGTCTCCGCGCTCGCCGCCTCCCTCCTCGCCTCCCGTCCCGCCCGCCCTCCGTCCTCGCGCTCGCCGGCGCGGCGCGCTCGCGCCCTACCTCGCGGAGGCCCACCTCGCCGCGCTCCCGTCCATCTCCCGCGTCCTCGTCTGGAACCGCACCAGGTCCAAGTCCGCGGCGCTCGTCGCCAGGCTCCGGACGCGCACCCGGGCTCGACGTCGAGGAGGCGGACGCCATGGACGAGGCGGTGGCCGCGGCGGACATCGTGAGCTGCGCGACGGGGTCGCGGGAGCCGGTCGTGCGCGGGGAGCTGCTGCGCCCCGCGCGCACCTGGACCTGGTGGGCTCGTTCACGCCGGCGATGCGGGAGTGCGACGACGAGGCGCTGCGCCGCGGGCGGGTGTTCATCGACTTCGAGGCCGCCATGGAGGAGGCCGGGGAGCTGGTGGCGCGGTCCAGCGCGGCGTGCTGCGGAGGAGCGATGTGGCCGGGACTCTCGCGGAGCTGGCCGCCGGGACCGTGGAGGGGAGGCGCAGCGACGACGAGATCACCGTTTTCAAGTCCGTGGGCACGCCGTGGTGGACCTCTTGGCGGCGCAGCTGGCCTACGAGACGCACATTGCCGCCGGAGACAAGGATGCTTGAGCTCGAGCAGCTTGTAGAGGATGCTTGTTTATTTCTACAATTATATAGCACAAATAAATTGGTCGCTTGAATGACTATGAATTAGAACATGATCAACTCCCTTTTTAGTGGATTCAAATAAGAATGTATTCTACTTCACTATGTTGTGCCTATAATTCTACTTCACTGCAGCTCAATGCGTGGAACATCGTATTGTTTCCATGCTCGAATTCTTTTGATTATGTCGGGCTCGGCCGCCGGCCCGCCCGAGCCAGCCCGCCCGGCTCCCCCCAGATCCGGGCTCGAGTCCGCCGGATCCGGGCGTGGGGGAGGCAGATCCGGCCGCCCGCCGTGCAGGGGCGGAGCCAAAGGGTATGCCAGGTGGGCACCGGCATACCCTGGCATCCGACCAATTTTGTGTAATATGGGGTAAAGTGAATCACAAGTTTCTAGTTACCGAGCTTTTCTCTGGTTCGATGACGCGACGTCAAGCTTCACACTATCCGCTCGGCGGCGGCCAGCCTTCCTAGACGTCGGACTCCTCCGTTCATCTGGAAACAAGCCGGACTTTCTCTCTGAGTCATTCAATAAAGAATTTGGACGGCATACCCTACGCTAAAATTCTAGCTCCGCCGCTGCCGCCGTGGCTCCTGTCGCCAGAGCTCCACCCCCGGCGGCGGCCGCGCCCGCCGGAGACGGGGGAGTGAGAGCAAGCGCCCCGCCGCCGCCTTCCTTGCAAGCGTCGGGCTTCCGACGGCTTGCTTCGGTGGCGGCGCGATGGAGGAAGGTGAGGGGGGAGGGGCTGCGCCGGCGCCGGCGCTGGAGATACATTACATAAGCGAGAACTAATTTACGATACGAATCTATTAAGTTTAATTAGTCTACGATTAGACAATATAATGCTACAATAATATTTTGATAATAATGTACTAATTATAGGTGAATTATTTGGTTCAAAAATTATAGGTGAATTAGACTCGTTAGGTTCGTCTCTAGGAGTAGATATGACTTATGCAATTAATTTTATAATTAGTTTATGTTTAATACTTCTAATTGTCACTTATTCGAGGGACTAAACTTTAGTCCATAGAATCCAAACACACCCTAAGCAACAACCTGAATACAGAATACTTATGGTTCCATGTCGTCTATGCGTATGGCACTAGTAGTTGTGCCCTCCTTCATGGGGCCAAAGAGCTCAGCCTTGAAGACAGGTGACCGGGCCGCCAACACGCAGCGATGCGCCATGATCGTCTCGCCGCCGACCTGGAACGTCACGTCGGCGGTGCCCTCACCGGACAAGAGGAGAGTGCTAAGATCCTGTTGAATACCAGGTGGCGGTGACACCACAACCGAAGAGGAACGACGATTCCACCACACCGGCAGTTGGGACTTGGGACCCAACCCAACCCCACAAGCAGAGCGGGGCAAGCATGGCGGCGGCGCACCCGTTCGTGTACATCGACGCGCGGCGCTCCACTCGCTGCTCCCCTTCCCGTCCCTGATCCCGCACCTCCGCGCGGGCCTCGCCCACCCCGAGCTCTCCGCCGGCATCCAGTGCCCGCAGCGCGTCTCGTTCCCGCTCCCACCGCGCCGTCCGCCGCGCTCTCCTCATGCCCTCCTGGTGCGCGCACCCTCGCTCCGTACCTCGCGCTCAAGGCCGTCACTCCTTCCCTCCAACTCCCCGCGCCTCCCCTCCGTGCACGCCGCCGTCTCCCTCTTCAGCTCCGCCACGGCGCCCGCTCGCCTCCGTCGAGGGCTCCGCGCTCACGCTCCTCCGCACCGCCGCCGTCTCCGCGCTCGCCGCCTCCCTCCTCGCCTCCCGTCCCGCCCGCCCTCCGTCCTCGCGCTCGCCGGCGCGGCGCGCTCGCGCCCTACCTCGCGGAGGCCCACCTCGCCGCGCTCCCGTCCATCTCCCGCGTCCTCGTCTGGAACCGCACCAGGTCCAAGTCCGCGGCGCTCGTCGCCAGGCTCCGGGACGCGCACCCGGGCCTCGCCGTCGAGGAGGTGGACGCCATGGACGAGGCGGTGGCCGCGGCGGACATCGTGAGCTGCGCGACGGGGTCGCGGGAGCCGGTCGTGCGCGGGGAGCTGCTGCGCCCCGGCGCGCACCTGGACCTGGTGGGCTCGTTCACGCCGGCGATGCGGGAGTGCGACGACGAGGCGCTGCGCCGCGGGCGGGTGTTCATCGACTTCGAGGCCGCCATGGAGGAGGCCGGGGAGCTGGTGGGCGCGGTCCAGCGCGGCGTGCTGCGGAGGAGCGATGTGGCCGGGACTCTCGCGGAGCTGGCCGCCGGGACCGTGGAGGGGAGGCGCAGCGACGACGAGATCACCGTTTTCAAGTCCGTGGGGACCGCCGTGGTGGACCTCTTGGCGGCGCAGCTGGCCTACGAGACGCACATTGCCGCCGGAGACAAGGATGCTTGAGCTCGAGCAGCTTGTAGAGGATGCTTGTTTATTTCTACAATTATATAGCACAAATAAATTGGTCGCTTGAATGACTATGAATTAGAACATGATCAACTCCCTTTTTAGTGGATTCAAATAAGAATGTATTCTACTTCACTATGTTGTGCCTATAATTCTACTTCACTGCAGCTCAATGCGTGGAACATCGTATTGTTTCCATGCTCGAATTCTTTTGATTATCGACGCGTCCTGTATATTGTATATTGATGTATGCGTATCTAGAACTCTTGTTATACTGATACTGATGTGGCATCGGTTGTCTTGGGAGGAAACTTGAATATCTACCTCAGGTGTGTAGTTGTGATTTTAATGAATACGAAGATATCCGCATACGGCCAACAAAGTGGCTGTAGTTTAGTGGCGAGAATTCCACGTTGTGGCCGTGGAGACCTGTGCTCGAATCCCAGCAGCCACATCTGCTCTTTTTGCCATTTTTACAGCCAGAAAATTCCAAAATCAAAGCTAGCATGCTCTCGTTTCGTCATTCTCTTTTAATCATCCATGGCCATTTTTTTCCTTTTATACAATTTGCAATCCGTCCCAATCGGTCCCGCGTACAGCCAGGTGTTCCAAAAGCAAACCTACTACGCTTGCGTTTCGTCATTTTCTTTTAACCTTCCGTTCCAATCGGTTCCCTCCCTGACAGTACAACAGGTGTCTGAAAAATTCCAAAGGCTAGCTAGCACGCGGGCACGCGGCTTTCCATCGTGCAGCTCTTCGCGCATAAAAGGCGAAAAGTCTCCCAGCCCAATCAACCGAACGTGGAAAGGATTTAGGCACACCTGAAGTGGCCCGTTAGACTGGACTGGAGACCTTTCAAGCGCGAGTGCTGAGATCTTTCTTGGCGAAGATGCGTGGCTTTGCCTGGCCTGCTCTGCCCTGGGCCGTCGAGCTAGTTGTCCTGTTCCTGTCCCGGAGCTCGAGCTGTATGTGATGCGTGGCGGAGGCGGACGGGTTGTCATGCGAGCGCGGATCACAGCCACAAGGCAGGTGCCGTGCGCCCCTCCAGCCAGCGTCTTGATGCAGTGCCACCGCGTATACGAGAGAGCATCCTTCCTTACGCGGCCGAGCCACGCCACCCCGCAGACCTGTCACAACGGGGCTCTCGATCTCAACTCTGCATTAGGGGCGAGCTTTGCCTTGTGTTACTCGTCACGTCCGTGCGATTGTGAACATAGCTCTCGAGCACCTGCCTCCACTGAATCACGCGAGATCCGGCTCTAAGGCTGTCTGCACTGGTCTCCTGTGAACGCCTCCTCTACGCCACGTAGGAGCGTTTAGGGGAAAAACACCCTGCAGCGGTCTCCTCTACGAGCTCCGCAACGGTAGCGGAGGCCAGCGATTCCCCCACGTCCAGGGGAGTACGGAGACTCCCCTACCGAGCCACCGTGGCGGCGGGGCCCGCGTGGCCCAACCACCACGCCGCCATGGCCGCGCCCGCGCCCCGGAGCCGCCGCCCGCCGCGCTCGCCTTGTCGTCGCCGGAGATGGGGGACAGGAGAGGGGAGGGCCCCACCGCCACTTCGTCCTTCCGCCCGGAGCTCGCGGCGGCCTCGCCAGACCATGACCGCGCCGTGCTCGGAGGAGAGAGGAGGTCGCGACGAGCGAGCGTAGCGCGTCGACGAGCTCGAGCCCCGGCCGCCGCGAACCTCGCCTGCCCCCGCCGCCCGCTCGGCCAGCGA